>BDDA01000130.1:99592-119016 GCA_001662385.1 Chlamydomonas asymmetrica | reverse complement strand
GGGGGGGGGGGGGGGGGGGGGGGGGCGGATGGCTGGGGTCAGCTACCATAAGCGCAATACACAAAACGTAGTGAGATTATTTGAAACATGGTAGGTGAACCTGCGTTGTTCAGAATTTGAGCTACCATGAAGCTCAGCGTCCACAGTCTGTCTGCACTAGGCATTGAGAGATTTTCAGTCACTGGAGGCCAGGCAGGACCATGCAACAGGGCCATCAGCTGTTACTCTAGGTGGCGTGCTTGCACAGGGCGAAAAGCACAGAGGGGGGGGCAGTGAAGGGCGCCAGGACTGTGGGCCGGGTTGCGAGGGCAGGGCACGTGCATGCGGGATTTCGATCTGCCAGGTGATCTGCTGATGGGGTTGCCGTCCGCCTCACCGCAGGTGTTTGCCCCTGCATTGTTTGGCCGTATGCCTCTCACGCGCATGTACGGTGCATCGCACACCACGTGGCACTGAGAGCGTGCTGCGCGCTGCTGTTGTTGCTATGCGCGCCCGCAGGTGTGGTACAACATCAACGACCGCTTGCTGTCCATGCTCAGCACGCAGGTGAGCTCCGCTCTTCACGCAGTGACCAGCAACTGCACCCAGTGCAACCCTCACCCATGCCCCTGATGGGATCACTCGTACTGCACAGCCAGCCTTTTGCTAGTGGCAGGCATGCGCACAGCAGGGAGCATGCAGTGATACCCATTTTGTTGGCCGCATGCTCGCACGCATTCCCTACACTGCAAACAGCATTGAACGTACTGTAGTACACCAGGTGGCTTGTGCCCAGCTTTGCACACACATCCGTGCACTGATTGCGCATCATCGTTACTTACGTATATATGTTTGACCGAGACCACAATGCTCCCCTGATTGGCGCACGCGCGTGCATGTGCAGACGGGTCTGTCCTCCATCCAGCTGCTGGTGGACAACCCGGGGCACCGCCAGACCGACCGCTCCGCGCTCTCGCTCAGCGCGCCGGCGCTGCGCCACCTGGCGCTGCTGCCGGGCCTCACCGCGCTGGGCATCTCGCTGCACGGCGCCACCGTCATGGTAGGACAGCGCGGTTGGAGCTGCGTGTGCTGAATGAGAGGGAGGGAGCATGGCGCAACCAAATCAGCAGCCAAACCATTGCGGCTTGCCTCGCCAGCCAAACCAAGCAGTAGCCATTTTCTTCCTTCCAGTTGCCCCTAAAAGCGGGAGGCATGCTCGTGCTTGGGACGTGGCTCGGGGCAAGCTTTCCATCCTGACACATGCGGCGTCACCCTTTTTTTTCTTCGCTTTTCGTGTGTTCTTGCGTGGCCCAGATGGACGAGGCGGTGCTGCGCCACCTGGCGCTGTCGGCCCCGTTGAGCAGCCTCAGCCTGTGCCCGGCGGTCTCCCTGGAGCGCCCCGGCCTGCTGGCGCTGTCCTCCGCGCTGGCCTGCCTCACCACGCTGCGCCTCAGCGACGCGCCGCACCTGGATGATGAGGTCGTGCAGGGTGAGACTCTCCTCCAGTTGTACGGTGGCTATGAAGCTCTGAAGCTTGCAGAAGCAAGTTGGTGCTGTGCATGATGCACCATGCATTGATGCCTGACGCCTCTGTGCTGTGCTGCGCTGTGCTGCGCTTGCCCGTCCCGGGTGTGGTGCCTGCCGCGTGCAGCCTGGTCCACCTCGCCGCTGGCGGTGCGGCTGCGGGAGCTCACCCTCACGCGCTGCCAGAACCCCAAGCTCACAAACGCCGGCCTCATCACGCTGGCCAAGTCACTGGAGGCGCTGCAGGCAAGACACAGGCAGCCACATGCGCAGTATATCCTGTCGTACTTTACAAGCTGATGCACAAGTGGCCCTGCTCACCACATGCAGTTGCGGTTGTCGTGCGTGCTGCAGAGTGTGCAATGGATCGTCGGTGCACTTCTGTAGCCCTGCACTGCACTGCGGTCAGCGCCTTGCCGCTCATCTGTTCGCGTGCGCTGTGCGCGGCCTGTTCTTACAGCAGCCTGTGCATGCATGCGTGCGCGCATGCACGGGAAGCAGTTCCGTGGGGCCATGAACTAGTGCATTATGCGTGTAGATATTGAGTGCACCTTGTGTTTATATGTGTGTGCGTGTGTGTCTCCCTTTGCGAGCGTGCAGTCTGTGGAGCTCAAGGTGCTCAGTGATCAAATTACGAACGCCGCCGTCGCCGCGCTGGCGGCTGCGCTCGCCGCAGCGCAGGCCCGCCCGTCACGCCACCCCAGAGGCGGCGCCGAGGCCGGACCCCCGCCCTCCTCGCCCCCGCCCCGTACCGCCGCCGCTGCCGCTTCCGCCGCCGGGCGAGCGGGTCCCTCCTATTGCCCATCTCCCACACTGCACTGCAGTCCGGGTCGGCCTACGTCCTCGCTAGGCTCGCCGTCTAGTATGCTGGGGGGCGGCGGGCATGCGTTGGGTGCAGGGGGAGTGGCGGCGGGGCTGCACCTGGGCGTGTATGCGTGCCCCGGCACCACCAAGGAGGCGTGTGAGGCGCTGCGCTGGACGGTACTGCCGCAGGAAGCTTCCGTGTATTGGAGCTCCACGCTGGCGTGAGAGTCCTTCACCCCTTATCCATGATTAATGAATGACTAATGACCTTCCCATTCATTAGTCATGCACGTGGGAGATCTCGTGAGTGTATCCATGACTTCTGCATGGCCGCTGGTTTGGCGGACGATGACACCTGCCGGCGCTGATGCCACCAACGACGAGTTGTGCGTCGCACGCAGGATGTTTGAGCTGGAGAGGGAAATGCAGCTGCAGGCAGGCTGCAGATGCAAAGAGACGTGCGTGCAGCGCAGCTGCCATCCGCTTTCGGTGGAGTCGCTGCGCAGCCCTCCACGTGTGGTGTATTGTTTTGCTGTGCAGAGGACCAGACCAGATGTGTTGGTGTGTGTGCGTGTGTGTGTCGAGGGTGGATTAGGGGTTGATCAAGGGTGATACAAGGTGAGCCGAGATGCTGTTGCGTCAGCAACCCAACCAGTGAAGAGCACCAATCCTGTCCACTCAGGCATTTTCGTGTCCTCTGATTACCACGTGCCTTCACAGTTTCTCTGCATCTCTGCCCCTGCCAAATGCATTCCACCATGGATTGTGGCATCAATTGCCACGGACCTTGTGGCATTTTATGGCATGCGCGCTAAGCCTGCGGTGCTGCGCATCGCATGTTTTCGCGGCATCACACCCTGTGCCTTCTGTGTTTTTGGATGCGGATCCACTGCACATCGTGTGGCTTTCCGGCGAATGCCGCATGCCGCCCTGTACTGCACATGCAAGCACCGCTCGTGACGCGGGTTTGGGCGTGTTCGTCCGTCCTAGTGAGAAGAGCCCTTTTCCCTTCAACAGCCTTTCTCCTGCGTAGCGGGGCACCTTGCTCCAGACGCAAGGCCGTGTCCAACCTGCATGCGGAAACCCATGCACGACTCTGGTGCACTCTCTTATCATGGTCCCGATGGCGGCGATGTCACATGACATTGAGCAAATCAGCAAATGGCATTACTTTATAGGCTGCAGAGGAATGGGAGGGGAAAGGTGCATTTTGAGCGCCTGCCCTGCAGGTTCGGCGGTCACCTCAGGCCCATCCCTGACCTGCCTCAGGTGTCAATTCTTAACCGGCATAGTGCCCGTCATCTGTGGATACATCAGCTCCACACCACGCTAATGGCGCAAGCCAGGGTGTTGGTTGGAGGCACAGCGGGGCAGGTGCTGGCTGCGTGCACGAGGGGAGCTGCGCTCGCCAGCATGCTGAGGCATTTGCCGTGCATGGCATCCCCTAGCGAGCACCAATCTATTTGTTCAGTTTGTGTTTACAGCTCACCATGGTTGCACACGCCGTGGCTGCTGCCGTGTACAATATGTGCGTCACTTCTGGGCGCTTCATGACTGCCTGCTTTGCATGTACGTTCTTATGCCCAACCGCTGACCTGCGCAGGAGGTGTCGACCACCCTGTACAGTGCTGCTTTTGGTGCAATTTGGACAGTTTTGGCGATGCTAGGTCACTCTCAGTTCCTGATTACACTGCTTGCTATCAATGCCAGGCGCGCTATCTCGCTCCCGCATTACACGCTGTCCCCTCCGCCCGCGCTGGCACGCCTTGCCGGCCTGCCAGGCACACACACACACACACACACACGCACACACGCACTGTTATCCAACGCAGAACCCAACCAGGCCAGCAAGGGCTTGCCCTCCCACCCTCCCCTCTCCCAACTGACTAAGGCATCGCACCGCGCGTGTGCATTTTCTGTAGAAGTGTACTATATTATGAGGACTAGTAACGCGAGCGCGTTTATGAGCATCGTTCAAGTCCACCACCCTGCTGGCAGCTCTGCTGGTCTCATTAAGCTGCGTGGTTTGCCGGGCTGCCCTGCATTGCCTGCGCACGTGTTGCTTGCGTTTTGCTGGCACCCGGCGGCACCCGCAACACGCACGAGCAGGCAGCGCCTTTTCCCCAAGCACGTTGCCCGCACTGATCCTGCATTCCGGGTAGTACCTGTCGCTCGTCACTTCCAAGCGGACTCCTGGCAATGTCATTGGGAAACCAGCCGTGGTCACTTGTGGCGGTGGACGTATTTTCATGCATGGAGTGGCCATGCGCCCCAATCCATCTGTACATGCGTCCACCTAGAAGCACGCGATTTTGGTCAGTGGTTGGCCCCCAGACCCCTGCACTGATCCATGCGTTTTGCTGTTGCTGCCTCGTCTGTTTGCTGCACTGCTGCCGTGGTGCTCGAGATCGTTTCGAGGACCTCAACACGTACACGCCACCCTGCCATGTTCAGCCGCCCGTTTGCCCATTGCGACCTCTCAAGTTTTGCGCCCCTGACGTTACCTTCCGACATGCCCTGCCAAGCGTGTTGCCAGGCGCGTTGCCTGTCATCGTACCAAACTTCCAATGCGATAGTGCTGTTCCCCACAGCCAGCATCCACACTTGGTGAGTTGACAGCACCTGATTAGGGCGTGGTTTGTCCCCGCCCTCCTTGCTGCTCGCCGCCAAGTAAGGCTGCATGCCAAGCCTACATTATGTGCAGTAAGCACATGCGCTTGACACTCACTCCGCCTTTCATCACACGCGCAATGTCACCTGCCTGCTGGCACGCGTTGCGCTGCTCGGCCTGCTGCTCAACTGATAAGCCTTCTGGTGTGGAAGAACATGTTTGCACTGGGGGCGTACACTCCCCCACGATCAGCCCTGTATCGCAGGAGGCCTCCTTGGAAATATTGGTGATTGTAAAGGCCTGTGCGTGCTGCTTGAACGGTCTGTGTATGGTCCATGCATTGTGCTGTCATCCAGCACCCGACCATAGCCACACCGTCGTCTAGACGGGAAGGGCCTGTTGCGTTCCCTTTGCGCAAGCCTGCCTGCATAATGATAGGACACGTAACGTCGCTGTGTGCACCGGTGTGCCTCACCTCACCCCAGACCCCCACAGGGTGGGTCTAGGATGGCAGCATATCACACGAAAGGTGTATCGTGCTACGTATGGCGCCCTCCCAAATCAGGCAAAATACGAGCACCCGGAAGGTATACAGTAGCAAATTGGGTCGCGATGAAAGGTTAAGCAGCCAAACGGGGCGCTGGTGGCCGAACATGCAGGGTGGAGGGATACGCCAGAGCCTCATAGCATAGATTCATGGAATGTCGTTGGCAGTGACCGCTTGGCAAGTGGTGAGGCAAATAACACGCCATCGACAAGTGTGGCGTAACGATGCCATGCAGGGGGTGCGATGATCAGGCCTGTCGGTACAATCGAGTCACGCAACTGCGTGTGTGTGAGCAGTGCAGTGCAGTGCGTGTCGAGTACTGACTCGATGTTTCCTATGCAGCCAGCGATTGTGTTGCACTGCAGGCCCAAAAAGAATGCAGCGATGGGGGGTTGTGCGAGCTTTGTGGGTTGGCGCATGGTGGGGTGCTGGGTAAGCAGGTGTAGCGCATGTGTGTGCACGGCGGTATGTGAACAACATCGACGGGTGTGAGTGAATCAATCAAGCAGCAAACGTGACCCAGTCCAAGTACTGGTATCATATTTTGCAGAGACCGCGCTGTTGGCAAACACAAGCAGGCGACCAGTGATCAAGAGCACAAACAAACGATCGGTGTGGTTGTGGCCTTGCACGGGGCATCAGGAGCGGCATCCCAGGGTCTACTGTCATCCTTGCCCACCGCTACACTTGAGACGATACACAAGTAACTGAGTAAGCCCGGAATGCCACCGCGGCAGCATAATGTGCATGCAGGTCGGCTCAGTTACAGGCTGCTGATCACCACATCGATCCATTCCCGCTCAAGAATTCACATTTCACTATGGTGCATCGCTCGGGAACCATCGGTAAAGGTTTGGATGGGTATGGAGAACAGGTAAACGATTGCCTCGTTGTAACAATCAAATTGTCCCAAACATGCTTGGCTTGAACGCTCAGCGCAGCCTGACGCAAGCAGATGATGCAGTTGGCAGGGCCGCATGTGGTGTCCATAGGTGTGCAAGCAGTGGAGCGGGTGTCGACCACGAGATCTGTCAGCGCCGCCGCCTCAGCGGAAGGCGTGTGAGGACGAGGTGGAGGCGCGCAGGCTGCTGGTGCTGCCGCTCAGCGAGCTCGACGCACGCACCTTAGCGGCCGTCCCGTTCAGCGTCGGCACCAGAGGCACCTCCCGCGACGGCCGCTCCGCTCCGCCTCGCTCCCTGTCGGCCCGGCTGTCGGCCCGGGCGTCCGCTCGGCTGTCCCCGTGTGGTCCGGATGACGAGGGAGGCGTGGCGGCGCCTGAGGTGGATTGAGGAGGGGTGTTGCCGGCACGCCGGGCTGAGCCCAGCTCGACCTGTAGCAGGTAAGCAGGCAGGAGGGCAGGCGGGCAGGTGCAAACACAAATGATGCAGGTCCGAAACATGCACGATAAACCGGTGCAGGTCCACAAACACGTGCACTGGTAGGTCGGACCACAGTAGCGCAGGAGTGGGTTGAACTAGATGCGGGAGTGAGATGACGAGAGCTGACGAGAGGCTTTGCAGGCACACATATGTGCAAGAGGCGCACAGACAGTCAAGAATGGTCAACCTACGCGTGGCAAGCACGATACGGTGGGCCGCTAACACGCTTGATGCAGGGAGGTCAATGCACAACGTGGCGCAAGCAAACGTGTTGGCAGCGATGCATGCACCTGCAGGCGTGCACCACGCCCGGGCGGGCAACGCACCCAGCAAGATCCCAACATGCCGGACGGATTAAAAAGTCGACAAAGACAAGAAGCCATACATTCCGGTCGGCGTGGTGCTTCCCCGCGCGTACCTGCGCCGCTCTGCTGGCGAAGTTGAGTGAGGAGAGCGTCTCTGACGCAGACACCGACTCCGGCGAGATGTTGCACACCAGCAGCACCTTGGAGTTGCCGCACAGCGAGTCTTGGAGCACCTGCACCACACGATGGCATCATGTAGCCATATGGTAAGCAGCACACACGCGCATACACCATGCGTCAAACCAACCTTGTGCCTGGGCCGGGCAGGATTGGCGTGCTGGTGCCATGCAGGATGAAGTTGCTGGGCCCCGGGAAGTTACGTGCAGCACAAGTACATCTACAGGCTAGAGAGAGTGTGCGACCAGCGCAGACGTTTACCAGATCCATCTCAGCCACATCAGGTATCCACTTGACAAGGCATGTACACTATACACGCTTCATCGCGTGCAAAGCACGCTTATCCAGTTGCGACCCGTTCTCGGTCGCCACGCAGCGCACACACATACGCACCGAGGTGAGCTTGGAGTTGCGGAAGGGGATGTGCGGGCTGCGGCGCTGCAGCGCTGCGATGACATCACCCAGCGCGCTGAGCGACTTGTTGATGGACTGCGCCTCCTTGAGCTGCTGCCCCGCCACCTCGCTCTTGTCTACGCGCTCAGAGCCTGCACACAACCCG
Organism: Chlamydomonas asymmetrica; assembly: GCA_001662385.1. Taxonomy (NCBI): domain Eukaryota; kingdom Viridiplantae; phylum Chlorophyta; class Chlorophyceae; order Chlamydomonadales; family Chlamydomonadaceae; genus Chlamydomonas; species Chlamydomonas asymmetrica. Next base: position 111,131 of record BDDA01000130.1, on the reverse strand, counting down.
GGTAGAGGTACAACGCGGTACAACGAGGTACAACCCGGGTAGAGGTACAACGCGGTACAACGAGGTACAACCCGGGTAGAGGTACAACGCGGTACAACGAGGTACAACCCAGGCAGAGGCACAACGCGCTGCACACAGGCATGCTCACGCGCATCTAGGCACACAGGCATTTCCTGGCATTTCCTGGCACTTACTGACTACAGACGTACTACGGTAAGAGTGGCTGGCAGCCTGGTAGCAGGCTACCTGCGCTACCGTTCCATTCGTTTCTCAATTCCACATTGGCCTGTAGGCCCCTCCCCTTGCAAACACACTGACACACACACACGCCACCACCACTGCACAGGGATAACAAGACAACAAACACATACTGGCATACACATAAGTGTTTGACAACTGATCTACCGCATGGTGTCCCGCCAATTCCTCATAAAGTCATTATACTGCCCAGTTCGGCCCAGCTAGGCACCCTCGCCCCACCCACCTGCCAGGTCCACCAGGTGCATGAGGCTGGTGGTGGTGCGGTCGCCGCCGGCGTGCGCGCACGTGACGCGCACCGACAGCAGCGCGTGGGAGCGGCTGGACGAGGCGTTGAGGGCGGTGGAGGCGGTGGCGCGGTTGCGCGAGCCCTCGCGCAGCAGCCCCTGCACCTCCTCCACACTGCTGATGGTGCGCCACGTCAGCCCCGGCACGCGCTCCACGCCCGGCGGCAGCTCCCCCGCACCTGTCGGTTGCGCCACACGCCCCCGCAGCACGGCACACGCATCCCGGGTTGAGCAACCTACCGATGTTGTGTACCCTATGCACAGACTCATGTACCAGCACTGTACACGTGACACTGCATGGCAATGTGGTGAAAATGTTGATGCTATGGCTCGTCATACGCCCCTGGTGTGGGGTCCTTGGATTGATATGTACGGTACGGTGTTCACACGGCCATGGACGGAGAGGGTCAGTATGTGGCTCAGCCTGAACTGTGTGCACTGCTGTGATGCAACGTGAGCATCGCCCGGAGACAACATCGACCAGAAGATATGATTGAAGCGGGCAGGATAAGGAGTGTCGTATAGCATTATCACACCAGTGAGATGCCAGTGGGTGACCCTGAAACATGTTGATTACCCTCATACGTCAATATGTGCGGTCACCAGCTCACCCAAGCCAGAGACATCCAGGGAGGGCGGTCCGCCACTGCCGCTCGTCACCAACAGGTCGTGAACAGCATCGTTGTAAATCTCGAGCATGGACACACTGCGGCCAGCAGCACACACCGGTGCAAAGCAACACATTACACAGTGATCCATCCAGGATTTACCATTCCTGATACCATATGTCCATATCTGATACCATACGTCCATATCTGATACCACATGAACATTATGTATTTATGTTATCATGCGCATGGGACTGCCCCAAGGCATACGTCAACTGGCAGAGCTGATGCTGTTCCCATCCTGAGACCAGCCCTGGCTTTACGGGAGCGTGAAAGCACTCCAGCGAAGCACTGGACATGGGCACTTCCCTGCCATCCCCCAGTGCTGCAGCAAACCCTGGCATGCTAGCACGTGGCGTGATGCTGCACCCAATGCCTTACTACAGGACCACATGGCTACTATCAGCCCCCGACGCACGCACCAGATAGCCCAGACACTCACCATCATCAGCTGCACACACTTTCTACAAGCATTGATGCAGTTATTCACACCGTATCACCCCACGGAAATCTGATCTTAACACACGCGCTGGCACTCCCCCTCACGGGCCCCACCTGATGGTCCAGCGTGAGCTGCCAACGTCCGCGCCCTCCTCCGCCACTATCCTGAACAGCTCCTGCAGCGCGCGCACGTTGATGCCTGCAGCGAAGCAAGGCAAGCAAGGCTACGTGGGTGAGGTGAGGGACGCACCGCAGTAACGAGTCCAACACAGCCGGCAGCTGCCATATGCAGGCAGGCAGCCGTTTGCAAAGGCTCGACGACACCAACAGGCACAATGACGACACCAACAGGCACATTGACGTGCAAGCGGGAGGCACAGCAAGCAACCAAGCCCCCTTCATAATCAGTACAGCCGCAAATGAGTTCGTGAGCACCAGACTTCCCTTGACATTCTTCACCCCCTTCATGATGATGTTTCTGTGCAAAACACATTTAATCATCACCAGCAATACTCGGTTCCCCTGTGTCCTATTCACCCAGTGCGGCCGCTTCATGGACCATGCTTGACGCGGCTCCCCACCTGGTTGGTCAGGAGGGCCCTGCATTGTGTACGTCTTGCCGCTGCCCGTCTGGCCGTACGCAAAGATGCACACGTTGTATCCGTCCGCGCAGCTCCTCACCAGCGGAGCCACCTCCTCAAACACCTCCAGCTGGCCCACTTCGGGCGCAAACACGTGGTCGTACCTGCGTGTACAGCGCGGCATGCACACACACACCATGATACGCCGAAGGCATCAACCAGGATCCGGGCAGGCAAATCCCTCACCGACAAGGTGGCGGCAAGCATGCGGTTTGACGTACGCGCATCAATGCACGAGCAGGTGCGTGCGCATGCACCAGGACGAGCGGGGGCAACAGCGCTGCCACCGACTGAAGCATGCGGGGAGCTGGGGGCAGTGTGAGGCACACAGCTTCGGTGCGTGTATGGTCGAGCGGGTGGCGCAGCCCTGATACCGGATGCACGAACAGTCGATTATGCACAGCAAGGCAAGGCACCAAGCCACCGAGCCGCAGCCCAAGGGGCAAGGCCATCAGTGGCAATGCATTAAGCGCAGGCGTATCACGCGCGCACCACCCCCACTGCACTCACTCGAACTCCTGGTACCTCCTGTCTGGCGGGCTGAGGCCCAGCAGGCCCTCAAGCGGGTAGCTCACGATGGCCCTGTGGCCCGCCTGGGTGGGCCGCACCCTGCAGACCACCGTCATGCATGAGATGAATCAGAGACACACACACACGCTCGATTTGATTTGCCGCAGCCGCCAGCTTAACCCAGACACCTCGCCATCCTCACGTGCAGTTGCCATCCTCACGCATACGCACACTGCACGGGCCCACGGGAAGCACACGCATACTGTACACACACCTGCCGCTACCCGGGCCCCCCAAAATGTTGGTTCAGTTAGCAGTACATTAATGATTTGGGGTTGGTTGGGGTCCCACCAACTGGGACTCCGCTCAACCCGACCCCAAACTCCAGCATGCATGAACTGGAAACCCGAAGTCCCTAACCCAACCCAGACATGAAGCAGCCCTGACACAGTACAAATAGCTGCCGAGTCGTGGGCAAGTGGCGCTGCTGTATGCTTTGCTGCACAACGCCCGACCTCGCACCTGCACATGACGCGTATGTTGCCCTTGAGCTGCTGCAACTGGTCGTGCAGGCGGCGCCGCACGTTGCGCTCGCGCATGAACTTGTCCTGCCACTCCACCGCCGCCTTGCGCGCGGCGTCCAGCTGCTCGGCGGCCGCCTCCAGCTGCAGGTTGATCTTGGACAGCCACTGCACCTGCGCAGAGCTCAAAGGCATCATCGCATCACCACAGCCTCCTCCATGACATCCTCTGTTAACACACTATCGCACTATCGCACTGGAGTATCAGCCTTGGCAGAAAGCTCAAGCGTTCAAAAACAAAATCTCGCATCCTGCATGGCACGCTTTTACGCTTCATCACAAGCAGTGTTTCCTGGATCGGGCCCCTTGCTAAGTAGGGGGTGCGCGAAAGCAGGAACTGCCAAATGCCAGCCGTACCACTGCCCACTTAGTTACTCACCTTGGTCTGCAGCTCCTCTATGTCGCGTGCCTGGCGCTGCTTCTCAGTCTCCAGGTCAGCCAGGCGCGAGCGCGCGTTGCCCAGCTCGTTCAGCCTGCACAACGCAACAATGCAAGGTGCATGCATGTGAGCGTGCGTCCTTGGAGAGGCGCGGCCAGCAGGCAGGCGTGTTGCAGCGCCCCGCAGCGCTTCAAGGTCACGCCTCTCCCGGTCGCGTACGGAGGGTGCTTATTTGCGTTGAGTTATGGTCTTAATGCATTGACAGTGGCGGCTGTGGGCCTGCCCCTGTTGCGTTGTGCCCCATATCCTCTCCTGTCTCGTCTGTCCCCGCATGCTGCTGCTGCTGCTGCTGCTACTGCTGGCGCGCCCCCCCCCCCAAAAAGCATACTGCATGGCCTCACGGGAACCACATAACGCTGAACACAAACCGTGAGCGGCCACGCGCTGTGCCTGATGCGTGCGGTCTCGCTGACCTGGTGGTGAGCTGGTTGCGCAGCAGCTGGTTCTCCTGCCTCAGCTTGTCCACCTCGTCGCTGTTGCCGCTGCGCCATATCTCCGCCTGCTGGCGCAGCGCCTCCAGCTCAGACTGCACGCAGTGTGGTGCACATGGCGCAGCAGCACAGCAGCGTGGGCATGTGCACGGTAATTGTGCACAGGCGGACACACACATACGTTCAATCAGGAACAGCATGCATAGCATTGCCAATGTGCTCAACCTACGCTCACACATTGCATTACACAATTGGCGCACACAGACACACACATGTTTGATCAGGGTGCATAGCATCGCCCATGCGTGAACGTAGAAACGCAAGCATGCCTGCCAATCAGCCTGCCGATTGGCAAGCGAACATGTAGCGGGCGCTCAGCTGCAACATGGCTTTGCCCGCGGTATTGCTGCTGCGTTACAGGCACCCATGGATGTATCATGTATGCATCTAGCCTGCCGGACCAATAGGCAATTCTGTGTGATGCAGCAATGCAAAGCTGCAATATTGTCTGCGTACACATTGTATGAGCAACACACGACTGGTCATGCAAGCATTCATTGGTGCCTTCAAATCACCACGTCAACTGACAATCCAGCTGGCAATCTGCCGGTTTGTTATCCAACCGGCAGCACATGCCATCGGTCATACCGCCATCACATGATGCTATTGCTGCCCCTGTGCATTGCATCGCATGTGCATACGGTATCGTGGACCACGGCATGTGGTCATGAGATGGCCGCACTTGCCTGCAGGCTGTCCCCGGCGCCGCGCATGCCATCCAGCTGTCCATGCATGGACAGCATCTCATCCTCCAGCTTGTGCTTGATCTGCATGAACGCAACATGCACACAGCAATGTTGTGCGTGCATGTGCAAGACGTGCATAGCATTGATTCTGACTTGTTACGCCCCGCCAGGTTAATGCTCGTGCTTAGCATGATGGTCGTAGCCTAGACCCACCCTCTGCGTGGTGGGGGGTCAGAGAAGCCATACATGCACAGGGCCCGGCAGGCGGGGGTGCGTTGACATGCTGGAACTAATGACATGGACCTGACGCTACCACTGTAAACGTAGTCTGATGCTACCAGGCTCACAGGACACTACCAACCGATAACGCGATCGATGCAACTAACCGATGACATGGCCATATGCTACCATTTGAATCCCAGGGTTCAGATTATGAATATTTATGATGACGCAGGTGTGTTGTGTGCAAGGCTAGGAGCCTAGGACAATAACGGGCGGACAATAACAACGGCCGAGCAAGACCTGGTGGGGTGGTGAGGTGCCTGCTCAGCCCATCGCACTCACAGGCACACAGAGGCCAGGCGTCGAAATGTATTGCAAGGAGTGCACTGTGCAATGTGCGCATGCGGGCATTGTGTGCAGTGCCCTACTGCATCGCATGCGGGCCAGGAGCATGCATGCATGCATGCAGCTGACCTGCAGCGTTGCTTGGTTCTCCTGCTTCAAGCGCTCGACCTCCTGCATGAGTGACCCACATCACACCAGAGCACAGACCCACATCAGCATGCAATCTGAAGCCAGTTCATCGTCGATTGATCATCCGCATGCTAACAGGATGTGACCCGGACCAGGCTTCTGAAGGAGACCTGCACGAGAGCCTTGCAACCTACGCTCACACCCCTGCCTGGAACCCTCGGCGCTAAGCCCACGGTGCCATGGTGTCTGTCAGCGTGTCCTATGCCAAGGACCCAGGCGTGTCCCATCACCGCTGTCAGTCAGTGTCATCAGTGAGTCCTCCTATGACAACCACAAACCCTCTCTGGCGTGGCACATCAGCAGCACCTGCGCTCAAACCTTTGGAACCCCACACCCCAAACGCCCGTTTGGAACCCGGCACACACTGAACCCTCAGTGCTAAGCCTCCTGTGCTAAGCCCTCTCTGTCAGTGTCGTCAATGTGTCCTCCGATGCCAACCACAGACCCTCCCTGGCGTGGCCCATCCGCAGCCGCAGCCCAGCAGCAGCCCACCTTTGCAAGCTCCCGCGCCTCCTCCAGCTGCTGCATCAGGCTGGCGCGCGCCTCCTCAGCTTCCCGCAGCTTCCCCTCAGCTTCCATCAGCGCCTCCGCGGCCGCCTTGCGCACGCGTGCTGTCACCTCCATCTCCGCTTGCACGTCCACCGGGTCAAACACGTACCTGCCCGCACACGCACATACGTGTGCATGGGTGGGTGAGTGCACGAGCTGACGAGTGCATTGGCGGATGCATGCATGGCTGCATGACTGCACGGCTGCATGGAGTGCATGCATACTCCAGGTGGCCAGCAGGCAAGGGGATTGGATGCCTCAGCTTCCCCTATCGTATGTGTACAGACCGCGATTGTTTTCATGGTGCAGTGGCGGTTGACTGTTGAGGCCTCCCGCCGGCAGGACCGCATGCCCCTTGCAGGGAACCGCATCACGAGTGCAGCAGCGCGCACCAAGCACAACAGCGTGCGGCGTGTTTCGTGCACATGCACGCGCCGGGCAGTGCGTGGGTCACCACAGCCTGCCGGTTCCGGGCTTGCATCCTAAGCAATGTGTGTACAGTGCGTGGCCGGCTGGGGTGCTGTGCGGCAGTGTGATGGCTACAGCTTCATGCTGAATTCAAGGTCAGGAGTTGCCCTGAGGCATGATTCTCCTGGCGGCGGCAAGGTGCAAACCCACCATCGCAGCAAAGTTGCAATGCAGTACGCCTTGGAAGCTCGCACATGCACACCCCCCACACCCCGCGTGGGAAACTCGCACATGAGTACATGACTACATGAGTTCCACCTGCCCTACCTGCACCACCGCCACGGCGCAACGGCGCATGCTCACCTGTCGTGCTGGGGCAGCTGCGCACCGCCCAGCGCTCGCATCTGCTCGTCCAGGGCACGCTCGTTGAACCCGCCCAGACCGCCGCCGCTGCCGTTCGCCCGCGCAAAGAGACGGGATCCCATGGCCGAGCCCCCGCGGCTCACGCCAGAGGGCGTGTATGCTGCGCTGGTGCTGGCCCCCGCGCCGCTTTCGGCGCGCGAGGGGTCGTGTGGCACGCTGTCGCGCGCCCAGGGCATGACAAGCTTTGAGAACCAGCCACTGGATGATGGCCCAGGGGGAGGGGTCACGGGCTGATGCTGCTGCTGCTGCAGTCCGCCTGTTGCTACAGCTGCGACGCCCCCGCCCATGCTCGAACGCTGCGAGCCCGCGGGGGGCAGCGGGGGCAGCGGCGTGCCTGACAATGACCCTCTGCCCGACCCTGGTATTGAACTAGCGGCGGCCTCGTTGGCCTTTGGTAGGGGTGTATATGCGGATATGAGCGGGGTATGAGGTGGCGTTTCGAGGTGCTCCAGGCGGTCGTTTGACCCAGTGCCGAGGTCTACGTGCCGTAAGGATGCACGGTGCGAAACACGCCCCCGCTCGCCATCCTGAGCCTCTTCATCGTCGCTGCTGCCCTGTACGCTGGGGCCTTCACTGCTGGTGAAGCTGTGGTCTCCGTCATCGTCGTTGTAGTTGCCATCATCAAGTCCTTCGTGGCCTGCCGTCCCGACCTGACCAGCAGACGGCTCTGCAGATACTCCAGGCTTTGATGGTGTAACTAGTGAGGAGGTAGTATCCACAGACCCCGCCTTGTCGTCATGCGCAGCAAAAGGAGCTGCGGAAGGAGGTGCGGCCATCGGAGGAGGGCCAGCGGGCTGATGCGCTACAACGCTCGTGGCGAAAAAGCTGGCTGGCACTGTGTACGCAGGAGGGGCTTGAATCTCCCTTGTCTGTGCTTCGAGCTTGGCCCAGGATTCTTTCAAAACTGCGAAAAAGCCCTCCTTGTGCTGGGGCTGAGGCTGCTCAGGTTGCTGAGGCTTGTCTGCGTTGTCCACAAGCACACAACAGCAACTGAGTCTTTGAATGCGTCTGACACCACAGTCACCAGCAACATGTCATCCAGGCAGCAGTGTCAAGCTTGAAAGGCTTCTCAGGCTGAGTCAAATTCAAGCGCACGCCTTACCAGGCACTGCCGGAGCTTCCAGCTCCTGTTGATACAGCTTCTCTTCCAGTTCAGCAATGCGAGCAATGAGGCGTGACACCAGCATATCTGTCTCTCTCGGTGAGTGGGCAGAGGAGGAGGCCTGCCTGAGCATCCTAGTTTGCAGTGCTGGCGTGCCTTCTGACGCGTCCATCGCGTTAAGTTCACTGGAACAATTCACTGGCACCACCGGGCGGTAAAAATATGAAAGCCTATGGTATGGACTGCAGAGGTGTTCCAGGACGCCAGTTTTCCTGACAGGTTTGGACGAGTTCTGGCTCCTGTCAAGTCAACGCATGCTGGCAGAGGACAACTTTTCCAACAGCGGAAGATGGAACAAAGGCAGAGAATACATCTGTGATCTATGGATCAGTAAGCCAAAGCATTGAGGCAAGACTGCAAGACCCTGTTGTGCGCTTGAAGTGCATAGATACATAGACGTGCCGCTAGAAAAACAGACGCACAATGCTCATAACTGCATGACGTATGTGGTGAGTTGATGCTCATCTGCAGTATTCTGGGGCAGGCTGGTCCTGCATGTGCGGGCTGCCCACGGGCTGCAGCAGCAGGTCCCGCGATCCGACAACACACTGACAGGCAGGAACGCCGCTAGCAGGGTGATGCCACCGTCCTTGGCACCGTACTCACCATACACTGGAAGAGGTTCAGATGTTTCAGCAAGGTGGCATGCAGGCGTTCAGCACCATAGCTGACGGCATTGCGTACCGTTCACGGCCCCATGCGGCGCCAGTTGCTTGTGTCGCATGCGTCGCCAAAGAAGCACTGCAGTACAATCGCGCTGCGTTGTGGCCAAGCCGTCCAGACTCCAAGGCAGCGCATGCAACTTGAAACAAGCATGGCCGCTGCACGTATGCCGCTGACAGAGCCCCACACTGCGCACAATCGTCTTGGTGACATGCGAAATGCATGGCAACGCCGGGGGAAGGGAGGGGGACGACAGCGGTGGCGGCCCCCAGCTGCACAAAACCCGTGCATATAATGCTGTCCTGCCTTATGGCACAGCCGCAATGATGCAGGGTTGCAGGCGCCCGCTGTGGCTACTCCACCTGCCGCAGCCTGGCATACACGCGCCGGGTGAGCTGCACTTGCTGCAAATCCACTCCATGTGTGTACTTGCCCTTGTGAAGGGCCGTACGATGGCAACGCGGGTGCTGGAGTGCCAGGTTATCAGGTGGAGTGCCAGGTTATCCTGGTGTTCAGCACCACGCTCAACAGTCAACGTTGCAGTGACCCCCATCTTGTTTTCCTAGTGTCATCCACACCAGTTTCCAGCCTCCCAGCCTCAGTGTTGTTTAAGCCACGTTGGCCCATGCACATCCCACTGTCTGTGATGTGTGCACACCCCATTGGCTCTTGCTCTCACGTATGTGGCACAAGCGCTTCCTGGAGACACACCTGAGAGCCTTGCATGTAGGTTCAACACGTGTTGCACAGACATAGCCTTGCGTCATGAGCATGGACACTGTCTTTGTGCAGGTTGTCAGCCCTGTTGTTCCTGCATGTTAGGGCACAGAACACTCCACAAGCAAGCGCTCACATGCGCGTTTGCGCGTGCGCACTGTTGTTTTGAGGTGTGCTTCCCATGCACCTGCCTTGCTGTGCTTGATCCTATGCGCTGGCATAGGTGGTCACAAGCCTTCACGGCCTGTTGCTGGCTTCCCACTGGGCCCCAGCCCTGACCTTGTAATCCAATCGATTAATCAATACGCAGGGTAATCAACACGCAAAACGCAGAGCCACAAAGCGTGTTACAGTGCCACAAAAGTCCTTAATTGGACCATGCAGGCAGATGCGATGTAAGGGCATGTGGGAGGTCACGCCAGCGAATGTGCGAGCCAAAATCCTTAGCATGGGGGTAAGTGCAGAGTAGGCTAGGTGCATCATGCATGGTGCTGCGTACAGGGTGCATAAAATGGTGTGGGATGCATAGACAAGCCAGAGCAAGTGGCAATCCGGGTGAATCAGGCTCATCTCATGCGCTAATCCGGGTGAGCAAGGTCTGGCTCATGCACTAAGCTGCTGCAGTGCCATACAGTGCAGCGAGGGGCAATCACATCTGGACAGAGCGAACACATTTCAAACACGATAAAATGCCAAAACAAAACCGAAATAATTCCAGCATCCAAGTCAGGAAGCCAGTCAGGCAGGCAGCAGGGGTGGAGGTGCAACAGAGGCAGTGGTGGGATCTCATGGCTTATTGCAACTGCAGTGTGGCACGCGTCGGGTCTCGTAGGACAAAATTTGACTCATTTTGAGTATGCCATCACAGAAGCACAAAAAATGTGGGTCGCAGACCAGGAAAAGAACTACACAGATGGGCAAAACCAGACCGAGGACCAGCAGGTGTGAACCTCTGGTGCAAGGCGAAAGCATCCTCTTGACAAAGTAAACTAATTGTACAAGCATGTTAAGCCGGTTCAGGGTGCGCAGCAAAGCAGAAGCTGCGTGCAAAGGCGCACACAAACGTACCCAGATGTTAACATCCCCAGCTGCAGCCCAGGACTAACGTATACGCAATATGTTATGTGCCGGAAGGCTACAAACGCACCTACAGGTGCATATCTTCGAGACTAGTGGTCAAGCCAGAAACAGGTCTGACCTCCAGCAAACGCTCAGCCAGAAACGATACAGGCACCACTCCACAGACCAGCCATGACTGGCAGTGCAGGTCACAGCTCAAACCAACGGGAATCGTTTTCGCTCCTCTTTCACAGGTCTCTCCTGACAGCCAGGCCCTCTGCTTTCGACCGCTCTCTCCTGGCTCCAGATGCACCCCTAAACAATGCTCTCCTGCAACGCAAAACTCGCTTACAGCTACTTAATTTACGAGAATGGAATAATGCGCCAGCAACTGCCTCAGCTGCACGGGCTTAGCACCTATGACCTCCTCCAAAAAACGCCCCCTGCAATAGCAACAGCAAGGCACACGCACACCAGTTAGTCAACCTGGGATGCACACGTGCCCATTCAATAGCACTCATGACAACCGCCGCACCCCAGGTGCAGCAAACCCCCAAGTCTGCAAGCTACATATAACATGCATAGCTGCAGGAACAAGACACACCCCGCAGTGCTGTTGCGTATCTGGCAAGTATCAACCGCTCCTGACTGGCGGGACCACCCTACTAAAGAGTACACGACCAAACACACAGCAGCTCTAAGCGCTTAAGAAAATAGTTTTATAACACAACGGCTTACCTGTGGAAAACCTTTATGGTTGGCAAGCTGCGTACTCGCAGTGATGAAGCAAACTCCTTGTC
>BDDA01000130.1:82603-98677 GCA_001662385.1 Chlamydomonas asymmetrica | reverse complement strand
TACGAGCTGCAGTTCAGCTTGTAGAAGCGCACTTTGGGAAAGGCCTTCTGCATTTTCTCCAGCTCACGAAGCATAATCGTGCACGGTCTGCATTGAGGGTAGTTGGGAACACACACACACACACACACACACACACACACACACACACATCAAAACACACACACACACACAAACACACGCGCACATTTACGCCTTGGTACCACGCACAGACAACGCAGGACTGCCAAGCACAGGGCAGCAACTACACTAGAAGCAAGCGCTGAGCAGGTACAGGTGGGTGAATGAGTCAACACGGCTGGCTGCACGGTCGTTTGTTGAATCGCAACGAACAAGGTTGTAGTATTGGCAACCCGGGGTCCAGCGACCTTCCCAGGTGCTCCAGTGCAGTGCACGTGCCCAAGCCAGTGTCCAAGGGAATGACAGCAACACCCGGAACTTAACAGTGGCTGTGCACACGCGTGGGAAGCCCAGGCAACAGCTGGCACTTTGGCGCGCCAAGTATCCATAGCCGAGATACACGCATCGAGTCCGCACGCAAAATGCACCTTGGCCCAACTCACCCACACCAGCTTGCATAGAAGTCTACCACCACGATGCTGGGGTCCTGGGGGTCCAGAGCGGTTGTATAAAAGAACTCCGGCGTGATTTCCCGCAGGGGAGGCAGCACTGGTGGGGCTGTGACAGGAGGGCACTCGAGCTCGGTAACGAGGGCAGCGACAGCGGCAGGGCCTGGAGGTGCGGCGCATGTGGCGACACGGCGCTGTTGTAAGGCGCCTGCGTGTAACTGGGGTCTTTGGGCTGCAGCTTCCTGGCTCGGGGTCCTGGCCGAGTGATGGTTGCTCAGACCAAGAGCCACACCATTTGATGCCGCTGCTGATGGTCCAGACGACCTCGCCGAAGACCGATGCAGCGATGACGAGGACATCCCCTGTCGCATCATGGTGTACCGATGCTGTGATTCGCTGGCTTGGAAGTGGTTGTTCCAGCAACTCGTCACACAAGCGTAGGAACGGCACGAGGTAAGACAGAAGCAGGGGCAGACACAAAGTCTGCTTTGCAAGGTATGAAAGACATCAGCTGTATTCATAGTGTGAGCTTGTGCTTGGCTTTTCATTGTGCCCGGCCGGCGCTTTGGGTGCATCGGTGCACATGTGCAGGCATTTCCAGTCCTGAACATCGTATAATCAAGGTGGACCACTCTTCATCTTTACCAGCTCCTGCGTAATGAGCAACTTGGTTATGATAAACGTTAAACAAACACGTTGCATACCTCGCCATTCTGCTTCTATGTGGCGCTCCCTGTGGTCCGTTCTGCTCGTCAGTGCAGCCCTCATTGCACCGTCCCTACCTGCTGCTCCAGGGCGCACAGAGTCTCAGCATGCTCAATCTGTGGGATCCAACCCCGCTGCCTCCATTCCCGCGAGCCCGAGTGTTGTGGAGCTTACACGCGAAGGTCTCGAGCTCGGCACACTAGAGGATGGGCGTCTGTGGTTCGTCGAGTACTATGTGCAGAACTGCAGATCTTGTAAGCGCATGGCAGCCCACTGGAACGAGCTTGCTGAGTACGTGGCCAGTCACTACCCTGACGACACGGTCATAGCCAGGTACGCATGGCTGGTTTCGGGGCTGCAGCGGGAGCGTTCTACCGACCTACTATGCCCAAATGTGCCAGTGTAGGCTTTCCAGGTGTCATTCTCAACTTGTTCTTTCAAGGTGGCTTTTGGTCCACACGTGGCAGTTTTGACCCATGGGCCTCCAGTCTGGGAGGAGGGCTTACACTCACACTAAGTGCGGGCGTCTGTGTGCCACGCACCGTCCTCTGGTGGTCTTGCCAGTTTCTCAGGTAGTGAACCGTCAGGGCTGTCAGTATTGACGTCGACGCTCTGGCATCGTGCAAAGTGAACCTTGACTGTCTGAATCACTTGCCTTGTTGCAGTCTGGTTTCGTCAGCGTTTGACGCCTGCACACATCTACTTTGGCCTGGCTGCAGGTTCGACTGCATGCAGGATGAGGGCTTGTGTGACCGGCACGGCGTGGTCCACACACCGACACTGAACCTGTACCTTGATGGCGAGGTGCGTTACACTCAAGCATTCACCTGGTCACCTGTCAGACAGATGCTGCTGCATAGAGTGCCACCATAGTTGCTGTCCTGCCCTGGTGCGGCCCACCTGCCAGATGCCACCAGCCACCAGCCACCAATACATGCACAACCATCCTGCAACCATCCGTGGGTTAGCGTGAGCACGAATGCGAATTGCGTCTCCACGTGTGCATCAATCCATGCCTGCGTGCTTGTGTAGCCCAAGTGCGAACCCCTCGCGTTCCCAGGAAGGTTCCAAACAGCGGTGTCCTTACTGCGTGCCGTTTGCTGTGTCCCCCGTTTTGCCTGCTGCCGTGCGCAACTGGATTGGCGGCCATACAACGCTCGCATCTCACGTGCCCCTCTGCCATGAAGCGCCGGCTCACTTACGAGGCCGACATCATCCATATTGAGCTGCTGAGGCCATTTGTGGAGAAAATGCGGCAGAAATACCTCCATGCTGATCAACCCAGCAGCTTCGCTGATGTGGGTAGCGGCTCCGAAACCGGTGCAGGCAGCAGCAGCGTAGCCCCGGAGTGGGTGCCTACATCATCGGCGGATGTGCAGCATGGCGAGGGAGACAGTGGGTCAAGCTCCATGCAGCGTCCCGTCAGCGGCGGATCTGCCAGCCAGGTGCGTACTCACATTGTGCACTTGGTGCCAAGCAAGCAACGCGTGGTTGATTGCCAACAAAAGTCTACACACGTGCATGCTGTCAATGCCCTCATAAGCACAGTCACGTGGTGATGTTTTTCCCTTGTCCACACGGGGATGCTTCAGGTCATGTCCTGCATGCACCAGTATCCCCTGCCTGTAGCGCCTGCCCCATGCAGGCATTACCGGCAGGGGATACCTGGTGCATGCATGCACATTACCACTTAAGCTCTCTCACGGACAGCGCTTGCGTGTGTGGATGCAGTGGGACGAGCAGCACCAGCCGGTTGCTCCTCCCGCTGGCAGTGCTGGCGCGGCTGCTGGAAACAGGGCCAGGGAGGGGTGTAGGTCCAACGGGCTCGACAGCGCATGCCGCTTCACGCGTGCCGACGATCCAGACCCCGTGCATACAGACCCCACCCTCATCCGCCTTGATGCGGATTTCATTGAGGAGCACTCACCCCAGCACAGCCTCATCATCGCCGACGATGCTAGCCCATATAGCAGCGATTGTGGTGACGCACCAAACTATACAACGGGTGCCAGCGAAGCAGCCGCGGCTGGCGGCGACTGCGGCGGAAGCGCAGAAGCCGCTTGCCCGCCATCTGCAGCAGAGAGTGGTGGCCAGCCGCTTCAACTTGAGGCGAGCACCCACCCTCTCAACCCTACCCAACTCATTTGCAGTCTAGCGCAGGTTGACGGGCGCGTAACGGCCTGCGGGGCCACCGGACGTCTAATCCATAGAGATCGATGGACGCATGCTGTCACATACTCACATGCTTATGACTTTTGAACCAGTCTCATTCCCCTCCCCCTGTCGGGCGCCACGCCCTCCTAGCGCATGCAGGTGACATTGTGCCCTCACCTCACCCAACTGCAACCTCGTTAACCTGTGTGTGGCTGTGCGCGCTTGAACCACCTGCAGCCAAGAGACTTTCCTGGTGAGAATGCCGCGAGCAACAACGCCGGCGACGAGGCTTGCGAGGGTGACGCCGCATGCGCAACGGCCGCCACAGCAGGCGCAGAGGAGCCCTCGGATGCGCTCAGAGCCGCCCATCGGGGGTCAGGTGATGCCCGTGGGGATGCTGCTGTCGTGCATGACGAGGTCGGCGCCGCTGCGCCACTCAGCAGCCTGCTGGGCTTGTTCGGCGGCGGCAGCAAGGCGGCGCGGCGCCACGACCACCACCTCGCTGCAGACCATCCTCCCCATGCCAGCCACCCAGAGGACGAGCAGCTCCAGGCTGAGGCCAGCACTGCACAAGCAGGTAGTGCAGCTGAGGGGACTGGGAGGGGCGGCGACACCGGCCCCGATGGCCCTGATGAGCTCATTGTATCGCCCGCTGGCAGCCGCGTGTCGCGCCAGGGCGGCCCCGCGGTGGATCAGCTGAAGAAGGAGAGGCTGCAGGGAGGGGAGCTGTAGCGCTGGGCTGCCCAACCAGGCACGAAGGTGGTGCAACTCCTGAGGCGCATCTGTGTGGGCAGTAGTACTGAACAGCCGCGCGAAACCGAACATCCTGAACAGTTTGCATCAGGCAACCGCTTGCCCACATGCGAGGCCAACCCCGACTTACATGTTCTTTCGTCGTAATGACAAGCAGCAAGCCTAGAGTTTTTTTTGTTTTGTTTGGCATCCGCATATGCCACCTCTGTGCACATGTGCAACCGCGTGGATTCCACCGCTGCAGCGCAAGACAGCAGTACGGACAGCTTGGAGACTACAGAAGCACGGCATGCATTGACTGCTTGCCCCTTTACCCCTCAGAACCCTGTGCAATCAGTCCATTGCCACTGATCGCGCTTTGTGGCCTTTCACTGCTGATAGTAACTTGATGCATGCTGCCTGAATCGAACCTAGGCATGGGCATGCTCGCATGCTGATAAGGCCTGCGGGCCGGTCAAGCTGATGCATGCGAGGCTGATGACAATATTTCTGACTTGCTGCTCATCACCCGTCTGGTGTGCATCAAATGCATGCAGCATGCACAGAAAGTTCCCTACAATCAGGAGGTGCTGCACCCCGCACACTGTACACTGCTGGACTTACATTTCAAGTTGTGCCCAGGCTGGCGATGGAAATAGTGCTTGACTGCCTCAGCCAGCAGATCCTGACTCATGAGTGTGAGACGGACAGTGTGCTCGGATATGCAACACAACAACCAGCGGCACCAGTGTTACATGTGTCGTTGCATGGGGCAGGCAATGCTGGTGTAATGTTCGGACAGCGCATGCAGAATGAGCATGCATGCTGCTGCTGGCGACGGCCAGGCGCAACATGTCCCGCTGGCCAAACTGCATCGTCCACGGAAACACGGAAGCATTGAATGTGGTGCCCGTCAGTCCATGCTCAGTGCCGAGTACAAGAGTTTAGCAATCACCAGCACGATCGCAGCTGACACATTGCTGCTCCCCTGTGTCCCTGTGTTGCTGGTGCGGTGAGCTAAACGCTGCTTCGCTGTCCCTGTGTTGCTGGTGTGGCGAGCTAAGCTCTGCTTTGCTTTTAGACCTCGGTGAGGAGCTCCTTAGCCGTGTCCACGATGAACGTCTTGAGGTTCTCCTTGTCGCGCTGGCCGCGGTAGGACTTGACGTCCTCGCCCTTATAGATGACCTTGAGGGTGGGGTAGCCCTTAACCTGCACCACACGCACAGCACATGTAGAGCGTTTCCAGTTTACCACCCGCCCAATCCTACACATGTAGAGCAGCATGGTGAGCAGGCGCCTGCGTATACACAGCGCAGCATCAAACAAGCAGTGCCCTCATAACTGGACAAGGACCGTGTGCACGCATCAGCACGCACTGCAGCTGAGCCCAGTAGGTCACCACCGAGTGCAAGCAGTGCGCCTTCAGTGCGGCGGGGGGGGGGGACTGACCTCGGCGGTCTGGCAGGTCTCCCTGTCAGTGGTGCAGTCAATGTGTGCGATGACGACGTCCTTGTTGTCCTTCAGCTCAGTAGCCAGCTCCTTCCAGGCAGGGGCCAGACGCTTGCAGTGGCCTACAGGGGGACGCGCACAACCAGCCATGGGCCAAACTCCCAGCTCAGGGGGGTGGAAGCACACATGCTCAAGGTGCAGGGAGTGCACCAAGGAGAGTGCGACCTTTCATCTGCAGACTGGTATTGAGAGTGACACCGGCACGCGGTGCGGCGAGCCTGACCCCCGCTGCCTCTACAAGGGGGGCCCTCTGAGAGTGCAATCACCCATGCGGGCGTGCTTGCAGGGCAGGCAGGAAAAATTGGAACTGCAAGGCTGATTGAGGCAAACCGGTGCTGGCAGTGTGCTGGCAGTGTGCTGGCGGTGCCCAAACCCTGCGTCCACAGATGTCCGCAGGGCAAGGTGCAAGGACTACCAGAAAGGCACTCACCGCACCTGTAGGCACGCAAAACAAAAGTACACACGGAGTTGGCAAGGCTTTTCCCTCGGCACGATGCAGTCTGCCAAAAAAAGGCAGCGGACAGGACAAGCAACTGGAAGCGCAGGAGTGCGGGAATCAGTGCAAGGTGCTCACCAAGGCGCATAGTACTTGATGAAGTACACCTTGCCATCGTTGGTCTGCAAGCGGGGCAGGGGCCACACAAGCATGACACAAGCACAGCAACGTGTCATGGGACGTTGCGGCGAACACGTCGACAGGGGCAAGAACTGGTGCTAGAAAGATAAGGGACAGTCTCAGACAACGGCGGAATGCTCATATGCAAAATAAGCACAGTCTTTTCTGAGGTCCAACAGACAAAACCGTGCACCAAGGCATAGCCAAGGAGGTTGCAAGAGCTTGGATCACGTCTGGCAGAACCTCTTATTTGCCATTCCCCTTTGCACCCACAAAGGCCAGGAACTGTCTGATGCAACGCACTGGGTGGTTTACGCACGCTGGCACCTCACGTCAGGAAACATCTTTGCCCACCGAAACATGTGCTTGACCAGGCACACAAGATCAAGGCCCACATAAGCGCACCTTCTCGTCATAGTTGGTCGACGTCAGGTGGACAACGTCGGGCGAAGTGAACTCCGACGCCACGGCAACGCCGACCAGCGCAACCAGCACGGCGCTGGCAAGAAAAGTGCGAGGGGCCATGGTGGCAAAAGGAGTGCTGGGCTGGGGGCACGAAAAGAAGATAGTCAGCACGAAAAGACAGCAGCCAGGGTCCGACAGGGTTACAGCAAGTAACGAGCGACTGAGGTGTGTAAAGTAACAACAAAGCCACAGCATTTACTCCCCTACCAATTTGCATGGCTCCGTCGTGCATTCAAACCAGGCCCGCGTGCACTTTGTGATACAGATTCGGAAAGTGGGCTGGTATCGACAGCAGCACAGAATGGAGTGTGCACTACGTGGGTACATCATATGGTTACCCTGAGTCCCGTCTAGGGATCGTCATGTCATTCACATATTCACATGTCACAACGCCAGGCCCCGGCCCGCCGTATCCGGGGGGAACGACAAGGAACACCTGCAGCGTTTTGCACGGCATGTCGCGCACCCCTAAACACCAGTCAACCTGCCCAAGGCACCATGCATGCATAGCTGGCGGCGCAACTGCCCCCCCTGTTGGCTACGACGTTGACGATCCCGTTCTACAGGTTCAGCATATCTGGGCGCGCGCACAGCGCAAGCTGCCCCTTTGGCTAGCTCCAGGCCTCACATCACACCTTCACATCACACACCTGTAACGTCCCTGATTGCCCTGATTGTTATTTCTCGGTCCTCGCTGTTCGCATGCCTCAGGGCGTGCATACTGGTAAGCACACAAGGAACACTCTGCGAAGTTCGCACATGGCATGTTTGGCAACGCAGCCAGGCACGCATCTGAGCGTAAACGTGATTACAGAGAGAGCGTCAGTGCAGCGGCATGTGGAGCACCTCATGACGCAGGCGATTTTCCAGCTTGAATTTCGACACACATGCTTGCCACATGTGCACCAGCTGGCAGCATCTCAGCCCCTTCCAAGCATCAGCCTGGATTGGATGCCAAGGCCGCATCGCAAGATGCTGCTCGATAAGTGCATGCGGACGCAAATGAAGCTGTGCACCGCATCACACATGCGGTACTATCGCATTCACCACAACAATCCGCTCTCCCCTTCCCACGTCAGGTTCAAGTCCTTCGTTGCATCCGCGAAAAGCGATGTATTGCCCATAACCACAGCACGCAGCTCGGCTTACATGCGAAAACAATCCACCAAAGCAGGTGGATACACGTCCTGGGCACACGCAACAACCACGTGCATCGTGCTCAGGGGTAGGACAAGGCGCAGAATTGAGCGCCCATACAATGATACATGGCGGCGTACGCCTGTGGTCATCGCCCTAACAAAAAATGGCGCTGGTACGCCCACGGACGTCGTGTTGCAGCATGAAGGCATGCAGGTAAGCGTCTGCCAAGGAAGGATGGGTTTCACACGGTGACACATTTCAAGGTGTTGCACTAAAACTTCAATGTCAGGCGGATGCAGGTCAATAAGCTCTCAACACACACGTGAAACCTTATCCTCACGCACATGCGCACTGCACGGCCCACGGGAAGCAGACTGCATGGCCCCACGGCAAACAAATACCTCTGACACACGTGAAGCGTAAGCAAGGCACACGGCCATGGCATGCTGCAGACAACCACTGCACATGAGCCACTGCAAAGGGCTGCAGCACACTACACAGAGCCACACGCTAATGTACAGCCGTTGTTACGACAGTGAGATACTGTACAGCACCACACAAAACTGCTCCCAACCGACAGCGTATGCATACAACACGACAAACACCTCCAAACCACTCAAAACACCAGCAGCAGTGCCATTCATGAGTGCGGTCAACTGACACCGAGGTACCTTCGCAGACGCTTAAAGTACAGTACAACGAACGCCCATGCACGCAGACAATCGACACTCGCTAGAGGTGAGCGCAGTCTCGACTCAGGCCAACCGCACAGGAGCATACCACGTGTGCTGGTTGTTAAGCACAAATCAGCCAGCTTGACAAGCCTCGGGCACGCATGACACCAAGCCAGTGTACAATGTGCCAGGCCCCTTATACATGCCGGCACGGCAGCTTGTCTTGTGTACGTCTACAGTGTAGTACGGCACATGGCATGACGATGGGATGGGAGCAGCACAGTGAGGACGCGTGCGGTGGAGAGCTACAACATACTCACGGGTGCACCCAGCAGCGGGGCACCCGCAATTGTACTTCAATCGGCCGAGATCCCACCTCAGTAAGGCCTGCACCCTAAATCACACCCAAAAATGTATGCAGGGCGCAAGCGAGGCCCAAGCGAATTTCCACATCATTATTACGGGGCCGCAGTGGGTGCAGGTGGCGAGGCGTTGGCCTGATCGGGAGCCAGGTGTGCGAAAGAAAAACACAACGCGCTGTCTGCGCAGCGCTCCGGCAAGCCCATGTGGGTGCATGCAGGCCAGGCAAAGAGGCACACGCTGATTCCCGACCTCCTACACACGCTGACGGCACTGCACGGCCCTATGGAAAGCACACTGCATGGCCCCACGGGGAACACATACTTCAACCCACGCGCTGATGGTTGCGCATGCTGATGCGCTGTCAGACGGCGACCAGCTGAGCTGCTGGCACAGACATGGCCAGCGGCCCCCCCTTGAGCACATCCACCATATCGTACAGGCGCTGGGGGTCGCCCTCCGCCGCCCGGGCAGCCAGGAACTTGACAGCGTCAACCGTGCCCTGTTCATCCAACCAACACGAATAAGGAGGTTGGGGTCAATGGGTGGGCTCTGAGGAAAGCACAGCACTGGCCATGCATGTGCACATAGCGAGGGGGCCCTGCCTCGCCTCACGTTGCGCAACGACGCACATTGTGTTGTTGAAGCAAGCGAATGGCATGACCCAAATGGCGTGCCAGCAGTTTGCTTTTCACCTGCGCATAGATGGACCTGCCCGTCACGTTGTGCTTGAAGATGAAGGACACTGTGCCATCCGGGGACGTCAGCCTGCAGCAGCACCGTGCGAGCGACAGGCACTTGTATTCCAGCGTTTAGCACAGTACACCGCAGGTGTGCCATGGTTGGCAGTATGGTCACAGGGACAGGGGCGTCCAAGAGTGTTCCGTTGGCACCCAGGACGGACCGAGACAGATCTATCCGGGATCTATGTTTGACTGTCAGGTGGCCTCCAGGATTCTTTGGTGGTGCACAACAGCATGATTGATTGACGTTGCATTCGGTGGCCTCGCAGGCCGTTAGTACATGAGGTGAGGTGCATGATGAATTGCATGTTGCGCTTGAATGCCCGCACTACTCTGAGCTACGGGCCAAATACACCAACATCATTACCAACGTCACGCTTAATACTGAGCGCGATGCAGCTGATGCCGCGATGCAATGCACGTTGTATCACTCAGATGGTCACATGGTTGCCAGGTATATCAACGAACTGTATTACGCAACCCTGCATGATGCATGATGCTGCATGATGCTGTTGTGCTGCGCTTAGCCCTTGTGGCCCTCTAGCATGGCACGAGCATAGCTTGGTGAACCTCTTCTGCTGGTCCCCATCTGGGGGGAGCATGGGCCGTTCGGCCGACACGCTCCTGATGTAACATAACATGACATACATGAGGTGAGGGTCCATGTGGGCCTTTGCGGCTAGTGCACTTGTGCAGGCGGCCCTTGCCTTACCGGTACGTGTGGAAGGCGTGGCCATGCAGCCAGCCCTCGGGTACTCCCATGTCCAGCTGCTGCAGGCGGTCTCGGATGCGCACGATCTCCTTCTGCAGTACACAGGGTGCATCATGGGGGAATTCGCGCAGATCATACGTCAGAGCTGGGGATATGCACGCGAACGAAAGTACAGAAGCCGTAGAAATCCCAAGCTGTCAAGATGGGTGGGGCGGTGGGCCCGCATGCCACCAGCACATGGTGATCAGTCAGTACCGATAACCAGCCGCGGCAACGGCAACGCGACAGTGATAGCTCCGCCACATAACGCAACCCTTCAGGAGGCCACTGCTTCAGGAGGCCACTGCTTCAGGAGGCCACAGAAGAGTTCACCAGCATGTTGCGATAGCCATGCGGACACACAGACACAGGCAGCCATGCAGGTGCGAAACAAGTAGGGGGGGCACCTCTGAAGAGGCGCAAAAAATGGGGCGCAGCCGCGCGTGCTTCGTACGCAAAAACATGGGAAGGACACAGCCTGCAGGCAGCACTGGGGTCCTTCAGCGTGAGTGACGCTGGCTCGTGCACTTGTTGTTCAGAGCTGCGCATCGCAATTTTGGTGGAGGCAGCCTCTGCCAAGCCTGATCCCAAGCCCTTCCCCAGGCTCTGGCGTACTGTGTTTCACTGCCTAGCTGTTTGAAGAAATCAGCGATGTCTGATCAGTGGCGGTTCTTGCGGCCGCCGCTTGCGGTGGAGCATGGTTGCAAGCAGAGAGGCATGTCTCGTGTAGCATCTGCATGATGGACGTCATGGTGGCCGTGGCCATATGGCTGCGAGTTCCTTGGTGCCAGATGTCTGGCGCTGTGAGTCGTTATTTGGCGCAAAGCCAGCTAACATGCATGGAAAGTGGTGGTGCTCGCGGCCGCCACATGCATCGGCACCAGTGCCTTCTGTCAGATGGCTGGCGTCGTGAGTCGTGATTCTCGTGACGCACCTCCTCAAACTCCACGCCCGTGGCCTGCAGCGAGCGCACCACGTCCCGCGCCGTGCCCGACACGTCCACTTTGCTGGTTTGATGGCTCTCCACCACCTGCATGGCGGCGTGCACAAACGTCAGCAATCTCAGCATGCAAACCCGTATTTCCTGGGCTGCCCTCGCCTTTGCCCCAACAGTCAACTGGCAGCGCGTATGTGTAAGGAATGCCCGTGGCGCCAGCCAGAGTGTGTGTGTGTGCGTGTGTGTGCAACAACGTGTAGAGGCCTTTGCTCCTGTGGCGTCATGCTGTGTGATTCTGATGGAGCCCTGGGACGCTTGCGTGCAACCACCCTCATGGGGCGCGTGTGTGCAATAGTGTGTGCAGCCATGCCCAGGTAGGGGTGAGGCCTACCCTTTTACAGTGCATGCTCCCGAAGATTGCGTGCTGCAGCGCACATGGTTCCCCAGAGCAATGTGTGGCTGGCTGGTAGCATCGTGGCACTGATGTCCGTGCTGCGTGCAGTTGTGTGACACTGCATGCAGTACACCATGGTTGGCTCGCACGGGAGCGGCGCTCCTATTGTGTATGCCATATGTGCGCCATACGTCACCCACCTCTAGTTTGAACCCAGCAAAACACCCTGGGAAGCTGTCGCCAAGCATGCGCATCATCGCCTGGAACGCTGCCACCTGCTTCCCCATCTGGGAGGACACGACGGCATGCACGCGGCTGCGCAGCACTATGTCCTCCAGCTGTTCGCGGTCACCTCCCGTCGTGCCCATCACGAACGGAACGTCGTTTTCGGCGTAGAACGCTGCGTTGTCTGCGGTTGAAGCAAGGCGGGCGAGCAGCGTGAAGTGGCGTACAGCATGCACTGATGGGAAGCATTGGGAACTCTACTTGTGGGCATGAGGACGCTTGAAGCACAGGCACAGCAAGCAGGGGGGTTCGACACAAACACAAAGAACACTGTGCGTTCGCTTGAGCACCGTATGCAACAAGCGTAGCTGTCAAGCCCACAGTGCATGCGATACAGCACACTCGTGCATGTGCACAGCAGATATAGAATTGAAGCCCATGTGCTGCCACAGGTTTCGTTCCGTGGTGCTCACCCAAAACGCAGGTCGGCAATGTGTAGTCAACCACCACGAAACCCTCGGAGTAGCGTGCCTTCACTTCGTTCATCACCTCCTGACGCCGTTCTCGCCCAACAATTTGCACAGGGATGCCTGTCACGCCAATATTGCACACAGCCACCTACGTCGCAGTCGTCGCAAAGTGCGTAAACCATCGAGCAGGGACGGCAGGCGCAAGTAAGCAGAGGCTATTGAACAAAGCAATAAAGGCATTCGAGAAGAAAAAACAGTGTGGCGTCGTATCAAACGCCGTTCCCAGCAACACCACGGACGAAAAAACCCACCAACAGCCCGTCTCACCCCTGATGAAATGCCAGAGAAAGTGTAGGGCACCAGCGTAAATCCGGCCTCAACTAGTGCTTCTGCTGCAGCATGCCCCATCTGCAGGAGGCAAGCACACAAGCCTCTTGGCAGAAGGTCCTCAACCGAAAACCGTTAGGGCTGCCATCATCATCTGCTGCTGCTGTGAAAGGCACTCACCTTGCCCGTACAGCTGTTAACCATTACAGGGGGAAACGTGCTCTTGAGCGCTGATGCTGAAACACATAAGCGAACGCTGCGTTGCAGTCTACAACCCATGCCTCGCGGAGAAGGCCCCTCAAGCAAGTTTGGATGATGCAAGACATACATGGTCTGGTGCTGACCCTCGTATAATGTGTCGTGGCTGCAGCACGCGTGCTATGAATAACTCTGCTATGCCAATGACGTGACTTGCTTTTTCTATTTTTCGGCTGCGATTCAGTGCGGTACGGACTGCCCCCATTTTTGCACTTTGACGTACGGGACTTGTGTCAAGGCAGCCCAAGCTTTAGGGGAACGTATCTACATATGCCTTTTGAAACTCTTGCCATAACCTACTGCAGGTAGCGTTGCGTGTTTCTTTCGCGCATGACTAGGCACACGTAAACCTGATGCCAGGAGTGTTGCCCTGAGCGGGCATAGCCAAAACCTTCTGCGTTAGATTTGTTAGATACCGAGTTATCTGCGGCAGTAACAGCACCATGGACCGCTTTGGAGATCGGGGGGGAGGGCCTCCACGGCGAGGAGGCTTCAGCAGGCAGGCTGCGGTCAAGGCTCTGAAAGAGTCCGTCCAGACAGGGCATAAGACTGGTTTACCCTCCAACCTTCTCAAGTTATTTGAGGCGCGTCCTCCTGCAGACCTCTTACCCGAGATAAAGAAGCGCCCTCCGCGTTTGCCGTATACCGGCCTGTCCACCTTAGTTGAGAACTTTGCCAGCGAAGGGGATCCTGAGTACCAGCCTCCAAGGGGGGAGAACCGACCTGCAGAGCCTCGGCTATTCAGGAATCGAGAGCTGCCCTCTCAGGCCCGCATCGACGTGGAGACCTTTATCGAGAAGTATGTGTTTTACGGGGCCCGTTGCTGTGGCTGCTTTGGTGCACAGTTTGCACTCTGCAAAAGAGGCTCGGTGCTGAAACGTACGCGGCACTTATTTTGTTTTGCAGGCGCCTGCGGCTTCGCAAGTGGAAGCGAGAGGAGGTGAGGTGCTGGGTTCACTGGCTCGCGTGTTTGGGTGGGTGCTGGAACACGGTGCTGCTCATGATGGGGTTGTATGGTTGCTCTACCTGACCAATGTGCTCTCCTGTGTTCCTGTGACCAGGCTGAGCAGCGTGTACAAGAAGAGGCCAAGACATTCGACCCTAACAGGGACCCCAACATCGAGGTTGGTGTGAACTGCGACTGCGGAAAAGGCTCTATGCTTCTTGCCCTACTTCTGCAGTAGCGTTGCGAGCAAGCTTATTGAATGACCAGTCGACTGCTTGCTTGGCCTGGCGCAGGGTGACCCGTTCAAGACGCTGATTGTCGCGCGGCTCAGTTACGATGTGACCGACAAAAAGCTGCGACGGGACATGGAGGAGTATGGGCCTGTCAAGCGTGTGCGGATAGTTATGGACCAGAAAGGCAAGTGGCATGCATGCTTGCGCTGGGCCGCATGTGCGTTGGAGCCAACCAGATCGGCCGCGAACACCAACGATGCTGCTGCTACTTGACTGGACTCGCTGGTTTCACAAACACTGCAGGGAAGTCTCGCGGCTATGCATTTGTGGAGTTTGAGAACAAGAAGGATATGAAGGAGGCTTACAAGGCGGCAGACGGGCGTAAAATTGAGGGGCGGCGCGTGCTCATCGATGTCGAGCGGGGGCGCACCGTTGAGAACTGGTGCGTATGCTTGCAGAATGGTGTCCATCTGAGCACCGTGCACTGTTGTGCCTGTGAGTCCGTGCTATGTGGCGTCCCGACTTGTTCAAGGCGCACGCTCAGCAATGGTCGTTTTGATGGCTTGCAGGAAGCCTCGACGTCTTGGCGGTGGCCTGGGTGGGCAAGGACGCGAGCCGAAGCCGCCCAAAAAAGCAGTGTTCGGCATGCCCCCTCCAGATGTCCTGGACTCGGACACCAGGTACACACGGTGTCAGCTGGTGCTGGACTCTTGTCATGCTCGCGTGGGTTCTCCGCTGCTTCTGGTCTGCCCTGCTTGCTGTTTAAATGTTCTGTGTACCTGGATAAAAGCTTCCCAAGGGGTAGGTATGGTAAATCGGGTAAGCACACTCAGTCTCGTGCTCGTTGGTGTCCTTGTTTTGAGCGCACGTTGACGTCTTGCTGCAGCACGTGCCTGGCCTGGTTGGCAAACGCGTCCCACAAAACCACAAACGCTGGGACAAGGGTAGGTATAGGGCCCAGGTGACAAACGCCCGGGTACAATGTGCAGCATGTCCTTGTCGGCAGCGTGCATCGCTGCTGTGTGCCACCAGCAGCGACCGAGCGTTGGACAGCGGAAGTGGTCATTTGCGCAACAGGGGCTCTGTCTGGGTTTTCCTTCAGCCAGAGGCGTATGAGGTGCGCGATAGGCATCAGTTGGGGTCGTTGATCCAGCGGGCGGGCTGGGGCGTGCCCCAAGGGTGGCCTGGTAAGGGCCGAGCGTGTGAGCGGGCGCACCGCAAGCGCAACCGGCCGGCCCTTCCTGCTCGTGAGCACTGGCCGCCGCGGCCTCAGCCGCCTCCCCTGCACCATGACCCACATCAAACCCCCAACCCCACCACCACCTGCCCCACCACCACCACTCCCTGAACTGCACCGCATTTGGGGTAAGTCCATCGCACGGTAAGTGCGCGTGGACCATGAAGTTCCCTCTAGGGGGTTCCTTGGGGGGGGGAAAGGGGGGGGGCCCGTGGCACTCGGCCCCCCCTCCCGGCTAACAGCCCGTGGTAAGGATTGATCACATGATCGCGCTGGCTGCCGCTGCGGGCTCTCGGGTATCGCTGCCGGGCCCTTTCGCACGCGGCGGGGGCGGTGGTCTCGGCGCTCACAGGCGGAGAGCTGCGACGGATGACGACGGCCGTGGCGCGGACCGCGAGCGATATGAGCGGGAGGCGCGTGAGCGTGCGTCGGACCGCGAGCGCGAGACGCGCGAAAGGTACGAGCGCGAGCGGGTGGAGCGCGGCGGCGGCGGCGGCGGGCCGGGCGGCGAGCGCGACCGCGGCGGCGGCGACCGGAGCGAGCGGTACGACCGAGACCGCGAGCGCAAGCGTGAGCGCGAGCCGTCGCCCAGGTGAGATGAGAAGACAAGGCTGGTGGCGAGCGGAGAGACG
>BDDA01000130.1:23974-81589 GCA_001662385.1 Chlamydomonas asymmetrica | reverse complement strand
AGGGGGGGGGGGGGGGGGGCAGCAGTTACGCAAGCTGTGCGCAGGGACTCATGTGGCAGCGGTTCTGACTTGCGTGGATTTGAGGGGCTCGGCCACGTGCTGGTGCCTGCCCGTCACCCTTGACCCCCACTTCCCAGCGCATCACAGGTGATCACCCCCCCTCTTGGTCGTGTGGCGCCCCGACCTAGAGAGTCGGTGCAAACAACACTTTCCACCAACACTCTAGGTTGGGGCGACACCTGGCCAACGTGGGGGCACCCGGCATCTCGTGCATTTGGGTTTGTACATGCATGCCCTGCTGTTTTACGCCCACAAACACACCTGCATGCTAGAGGCCACGCGCGCTGAGCTTTGGGCTGCATCTTAGCGTACTCAGCCTCCCAAAGGCCACCACACAGCGATTCATGCGTGAGTGCCTTGCTGACTGACTGGCTGGCCGTCTGTCTGCAGGCGAGAGCGCGAACGCGACGACAAGCGCAGCCGGCGCAGCGATGCCCCCCTGGCCCTGGAGGATGGTGAGGTGCCTGTGGATGGCGAGCGCGGCGGCGGCCGGGACAGGGACAGGGATCGGGACCGCTCCGGCCGCGACCGTGACCGAGACCGAGACCGTGACCGCGACCGGGATCGGGACAAGGCCCGCGGCGGTGATCGCGATAAGGACCGCGATAAGGACCGGGAGCGCCGCCGCGAGCGTGACTTGCTCTAGGCGCAGCAGCAGCAGCGGCGGCCGGCGGCTGGCCGTGGCATATTGGCGCGAGCGTGGCTTGCTCTCAGCGCAGCAGCAGCAGCAGCAGTGGTCGGCCGCCGGCCGTGGCTTGTCGCAGCAGCAGCGGCCGCAGCTCTGCTTCGGTGGTGCCGCTCCTCCGCAGATGCACCGGCCAAACAGGGAGCCGGGTGTCAGCGCGTGCGAGCACGGGGCCTCCACACCTCGCCATGCTGGCGTGCAAGCAAACACAGCATGCACGCGCAGCGAAGTGGCACCATTCAAAAGGCGCGTGCTGTACCCTCGTAGCTGCCCATCAAGTTATATTCTCTCGAATGGACATGGAAGTGGAGGCAAGGGTGGTGCGCGAACGTCGCGCGTGTGGGCAACAGGCCCGTCCGGTGCTGTATGTCCTTGATGTGGGTCACCTCACCTGCCTGTGGGCCTGTGCGCAGCCGCAGCCGCTGCCCTGCCTGGGACTCCCGCCAGGGTATCACTCCCCACTCCCAGGAGGTCCAGCGCAGGTGTGAATTGATTGCAAGTGGTGCGAAAGTTGTGCAGTTCTGTGGATTCGGTGGTTCCTGTGGGTTGAACGGTACTCGGTTTGCTTGGTGCCAGAGAACATCGTTGTCAGCTGCTTGGTGCATGCCCTTGAGTCTGCGGCTGGAACCTTGTTGTGGTCATAGTCCTGATCTTACAGCAGCAAATGCGCATTGGGTAGGTTGCGCCGGGTGGTGTCGGTTGTGCGCTTGTGCAGCAGCTGCTTGTGTTGGGCCCGACCCCCCGTGCTGGGTGCCGTTCCAAGGGCTGTGCAAAGGTATGTTTGACTCCTGCGGGTAAGCTCAGGTATCAGTATACACTCCAGCCAGGTATAAGCGTTACAGGCTTACAGCAACCTTACACGGATTGAGATGCATTGTGGGTTGGCTGCTCTTGTGGATGCTTCATCGCCGCTTGGTAGGCAGCATGTCGTCATAATGAACGGGCTGCGGCATTTTGCATGGTTGCCTTCCTCTGCTTTCCTCTGCCGCAATGCAGGGTGACATTGCTGATTGATAAGGCTAGCATGCGTGTCGGTGGGTATCCAGGTGCATGTTGTGCACATGTGAATACGGCAGAGTACCGTACCGCAGCAGGCCCTTTTACACTGTTGCACAGCCTGCCTCGGCTTGCATCAGCGCGCCTGTCCCCATGAGCATGACAGTGTGGCAAGCATGCAGCGTGACTGCGTGAGTCCTGGTGCTCCGGGCTGCTGTTTGACGAGTCATCGGTGAGTGCCCCATGTAAGCATCCGTCAAATCCTTCTCGATCATGTGATTCAGGTCACTGCTGGGTTGAATTCATGAAGTTTAGCTGCCTTGGACTGGCGGCACGGTCAGTCACCAGTGTGGCTAGGTCTGCCCAGCTTGTATGCCATGCCAAGCCGATCCTATGATGCCTAACGGCCTCTTGCAGCTTGCTGATGCTGGATTGAAGCACACGGTACGTTGCGGGGAAGGTAATGGCACTACAGATGATTGCCAGTCTAATGAATCCAGCCTGTGGACTGTGCCGTTGGAGGTCTGTCTTATCATGCACCGCTGCTGCAGTCCAGCCTGATGCACAGCGCGTTGGTGGTGCAGCATGCAGATCAACCTAGGTCGACCCTGGATCAACCTGCAGCAAGGCTCGCTTCAGGTTGCATGGCAGTGTTGCGCGTGGATCAAGGTGTGGAAAATGTGCGAGAGGAAATGGAGGAGAATTCATGAATTGATGCATTTGTGCACACACACACGGTATTTGTGTACGAAGGCGGGCTTTGGGTGGGGCGCGGTGAAAGGCAACAGCAGCAACAGGTCAAGGTACGGCGCCAGCGGCGTGTTCATGCGCATACACAGTTCACCACTCTCACCCATGGTCTTGAGCGTCACCATAAAATGGCTACACAGGCTGCATGGCGCACACTGTGTAAGACCAACAGTCTACCATGCTTAGCATCCGACAGTCAGCATGTCATGAGACCAAGAGTGGGTAGCCGCCCAGGACATGATATCAGCGGCAGTGAGCTGCCATGCGAGCCTTCTTCCAAAATGCACAACTGCATGCACTGCATGCGCAGGCAGGTGGATGCAGGTAACGGCATGCCATGCTATCACATTACACACGTGTGCGCTATTGCGTTGAGCGTCTGCCAGCTGGAATTAACGGGCCACTGCTCACCAGAGGCAAGGCATGCGGGTCGCGCATCCGTGAATGACCGGATCGGCCAAGTGATGTAAAGTGTGTAGAGTCAAACAACTACTGTAATCATGCATGCGGATCGCGCCGGGCCTCCATCCTATACCTAACACATCATCACATCACTTCCCTGATCTACAGGACCTCCGCTGCAGAGCGCAAGCCGCCTTTCCGGCATGCTTTCCAGCGTGTAATGCATTTCAGTGCTTCCAACGCCACCTTCACGTTACAATTGTTACAACGCCTTCTTCATCAGGATACGGGGCTTCAGCTTGTGCTTCATCGAGTCCAGCCACCCGTCCTTCGCAAGCTCCTGGTAGCCGGCGCTGCTGTACAGCGTACGCGCAGGCGGGTCCGCCTCCCGCACATGCAGGTGGCTCGTGGTCTTGCCCGCAGCCTTAGCGACGGCTTCTCCAGCGGTAAGGAGCGCGCGCGCCACGCCCAAGCGCCGGAACTTGGGGTCGACCGCCATGTTGCACACGTACGCGCTGTCCTGCGGCGGGAGGTTGGTGGGGGGCAGGCGCTGGACGCACTGCGCGGCGGCGCTCAGCGCGACGCACGCCGTGCCTATCAGGCGCGAGTCCTGCCCCGGCGGCAATGGAGTCGCGTCGGTAGGGTAGAGCCGAGCGACGAGGAACATGCCCTGGCTGGTCTCTGAGAGCATGTTGCTTATGTCCTTTTGCACATCGTCCAAGCTGACAGCTTCTGCTGAGCCTGCAAACGCCCGCGTCAGCACCACGCTTGCTGCACGCAGCTCCTCAGCGAGGATTGTCCGTACAATCAGGCGCCCCGTGCCGCCCGGTAAAGCGAGGTCTGCAAGCAACTGCACCTCTGAGTCCTTTTCGCTGCTGATGCTGGCACTGCTGGCATTGGCTTCGGTTGTGCTTTTTGCACCCGTCCCGCTCAGCACTCTTGATGATGATTGCAATTGCTGTGGCCGAAACTGGCTGTTCCGTGACCAGTCGGCAGGAGTCTGGGATGATGGCACTGGACATAAGCACCTGGCATTAATGGGTCTGGCAACGGCAAGGCCGTAGCCCTGCCGCTGTGGCAACCGTGAAGGGACAGTAGGAAGCATGACGAGAACGCAATATTCATTCGCAGACGGAGTGTGCGCCTTATGTGAGCATATGTTTGATGCAATGAGCAGCGAGCCAACGATCACAAAGGCTGGGTGTTGCATGGCGATGAAGGCGATTCCGCGTACCGTACCAGAGACCGTTCAATGCCAAGTTGCCGCAAGCTGCAGTTGCTCGCCTGCCGGCGGTAGCTGTGTAGGCGTTGTTCTCCTTTACACAGTTCCACTTGAAAACCTGACGGCTACCGCTCTGCCATGGTGGCTCCCCAACTGCACTGAACGTTGAACCCTCATGACGGAAGGGAGAGCAGCAGGCGGAGCTCGGCCTGCGTGCCTACTTCTGACTCTCACCTTCCTTGCTGTGCTGGAGCTTCGACTACTGGGAGCACGCTCAGTGTCTCGGAATGAAGCTTTCATTGGGTACAGTGAACGTGGCTTCAACGAGCGTGACTCTGAAGGCAAGGCACCGGCAGTGTGCCTTGACAATGAGCGCATCCAGCAGGCATCACATAAATTGTATATAGACCATGCCTATCTACCTGTTGTTTCTGACGCCTTCAGATCATGCGTCGCTGTTTGCGCCACGCGCTGAAGACCAGGCTGACGTCAAAGCGGTAATCGTTCGAACGACATACGGGACCATGAGGATAAAGCTGCTCCGGCAGCTGGCACCTGAAACATGCCGAATACTTGCGGACTTTGCCATCACTGGCCGCTGTATCACGACGCAGTGCAGGTTCTATAGGTCAGACTGTACACGCCTGCACGTAACGCCATTTGCCCGACAGACACTACGCTTACTTGTTGACAACGCTGGTGCAACCTATGGGCCTGCTGAACACCATCATACATGGCTCTTGCACACCTGACAGGCACGAGCCTATACCGGAGAACTGGGGAGTAGATGGCCAGTTTGGGCCGCCCTACGCTCTATTGCAAGGCGGCCTTGGGCTGACGTTGACACCGCACTATGAGAACCCCACTCAAACGCCAGTCAAGTGAGTGTTGTGGCCGCCAGTGCACTTTGTGGCATGGGCTACACGCAACGGCACCAGGCATGCTGCGTCTACCGGGCGTGCACCACGACAGTGTGCATGAATCTCATTGGTTCCAGGTGCGGTAGGTTACGTTTGTTTTGAACAAGCTTCTGGACACGGAGACATGACACCTGCCACCCTCACATCCTCAGCACTTGCATAAGCCTGAGCTGGCAGGGTTGCGTTGATGTGAACTTTCTGCTGGCCTCTTGTCTGCTCTTGCACCTGACACTGTGTCACAGGAAAGGCATGGTAGCGATGATCCCTAACAGCAAAGACTTCTTCATTGCAACAGCGGACCATACGGATTGGGGTGCAGCATTCACAGTGTGGGGCGAGGTGAGTGGTTTCGGAGCTGAGCATCCTGGTACGGGTATATAGCATTTTTGGAACCATTGCACACACACAAGGCAGAACAGGGTACTTCAGTCACACGCTGGCACATGGCAATCGCAGGCCACATGCTGCCCACGTCGCACTGAGCGTGCGAGCTCTCCCATACTAGCCCGTGACTTTCGCACCTTGTTGGGGAAACCAACTGCAAGCGCACATAAGCAGCGAGAAAGACACCTCACAGGCACATGGTCCGTTGTAGGGTGGTGAAGAGGCCTGCTTGTCTACTGTCCTCCAGTCTCCACGCACTCACCCTGCTCGTGCGCCTGTGCACGCGCGAACCGACACTCGCGCGGCCATGGAATATTGTGTTATGTTAACGGTATGTTATGGCCGCACATTGTTCTCCCACGTAGCGCCATTCGTGCACTCACCTGTGCTGCGCAGGTGGATTCATTCGCCATGGAGCGCTTGGTACCCTTTGAGCCGTTCAGGCTGGAGACAGACGCCAGCAACATCACCACCCGCTGGCTGGAGCAGGCCGTGCCCTTCACCATTGGTGCCTCCACCTCCTCCTCCTAGCGCCTCAACCTCCTCCTAGCCTTAGCTTGCTTGCCACATGTGTTCAGTTGGATGACCATGTGCGTGCCGCGTGTGTGCCAAGCAAGCTCGTCGCGTTAGCCAGCGCAATGCGGCGGTCCACTTCTACTTCTTTTCCTGCATGGGCCCGGCCATGCACCTCCTTCCCGTCCTTTCATGCGCCCGATGTGTGTGCCTGTGGTGCGATTTGCTCAGCAACATCGCTGACCAGACACCTGCACCCCCCACTACCATTCCCAACCCGTCAGCTTGGCGCCGTAGCGTGCTGCCAAGGTTGCTTTATGGTGTTTATAATACGGTACATGGCCTGAGAGCTTGTTAAACGTTGTTTCTGCCCGTCAGTTGTTACGGTGTGTGTTGTGTCACTGTTACGGTATGTCACCATGTCATGAAGAGCATATTGGTCCAACGGCCACCGCTGCCCCTGATGAAAATTAAGCGAGAGAGCGATTCTTTCCATGCTTCCCTCTGGCCGGAGTATCGTTCAAACTCCCATACTTTATTCCAGGATGATAACAGTAGCATCCACTTGTGTAATTTCACTCGCATGTATGAGGCGCACTGTGCCATTGCCCTGCATGCCCCGCCAGGCTCAAACACGCCATGCACAGCGCTAAGGTGTTGCTGATGCGTGCAGGGCGTTTGCGCTACCGAATAATAAAATAGTGAGTGTCATTCCGCACCTCCATGGCACACGCTGAAGCTTGAAAGAGTACTGCGTACGTCCCCGCCCTGCTGATTTCGTTCGTTCATGCCTCTGCAACCTAACATCGGCAGTGCTGGAGCCTGGGCGCATCACCCAATGCTGTGATTTGCAGCTGCCTTTGACGACAGCCATAACACGCAGCATGATCATCCTGTCGCGGCTGAACACGCGGCCTGCTGAAATTTTCTAGTGCTGGACACGCGAACGTTTGAGCTGCAGATGGCAGTGCAATGGCCTTACAAGGCATGGAGCATGGACGCCTGCATGTGCTAGCAGGACAGGTGACGTCATTGGCTCATGCCGTCAGCAGCATGGACACCTGGGCGGGCGGGTGCACGTACTGTTGTATGAGGTCTGCACGCATGTGATGGG
The DNA here is from genome assembly GCA_001662385.1 of Chlamydomonas asymmetrica. Lineage (NCBI taxonomy): Eukaryota > Viridiplantae > Chlorophyta > Chlorophyceae > Chlamydomonadales > Chlamydomonadaceae > Chlamydomonas > Chlamydomonas asymmetrica. The sequence continues at coordinate 74,543 of BDDA01000130.1, read as the reverse complement.
GTCGGTGCCCATTCCGCGGCTGGCCTGCATGCTGCCGCATGCTGCTCGCGCAGTAGGCCACAACACGGCAGTGAGAGAGGAAAAGCACGATGAGGATTATGTACTGTGCGGGTAGGAGGCAAGCTAATTGGAGCCACCCAGCAGAGGTTGCAGGGGCAGGGGCGAGCGCTTTGAACCGCACCGGCAGCAGTTGAGGTTCCTCCGCCTGGGTAAGATCACTCGATTGCAATCGCTCACTTGCTTGCATTGGCATTGTCCCGGAGGTCAGTCATTTGTCTCACAAAGGAAAATGATCACACCCTCACTCTCACCTGCGGGTCACTCAATGTGGTCGCTAAACGCTCACTCAACCATCCTACCAATTAGTGTTTCGCAGGCCCGTATCGCCGTCCGTCACTCGCGCACATGTCGTACGTACACGGCATACTGCAACCATGTAGTATGCAGCACTGCCTGACGCTGCACGCATGCATCCGAGCATCCAATATCACGGACAGATAAGGATATGTCGAGCACACTCCGTAATCCCATCACTGCAAAACGCAGGGAAAACCCTTAATCGCAGAGTGCGGCTTGGTCACAGGCCGCGCTAAGCATGCGTGCATGCATTGCATAATCAAAGCAACGGTGCCAGCTAAGCCAGGAGATGAAGGCGGGCCTAACCCGTTCCAAGCTGTAGGATCACTTGCTGGTACGCTGCTGCTGGGATCTGGTGCAGGCCTCAGCCAGCTGCAGCAGCGCGTCCAGCACCGCATCGGGCCGCTCTATGTGCAGCGCATGCCCTACGCCTGGCACGACCACCAGCTCAGCCAACAGCCCCTCGCCCTGACCCTCACCCACAACCTCGTTCTGCTGCTGCTGCTGGGGCTGGGGCTGCTGGGGGTGTCGCGCCAGCTGGCGGCCGGCCACGATGCGTGCGTGGATGTGGGCGGTGATGTCCACGAACTTGGCGTCCATCTCGCCGGCCATGAGCAGCACGTGGCTGCCGTGCAGGTGGACCAGCTCGTCCCACAGCGGCGCCTACCGGCGGCAAGCAGCCGACCACATGCATACACAAGGGGGAGGTGCTCGTCAGCGTGCCTGCCACTGTCAGTCCCCGTAGCGAGATGCCAGTGCAACGCATCGCACCAGTGCTCAACCCAGCGCAGCAACACAAGTGGTTATAGTCGTGTACGCATACAGACTGCTGTGCAGACAAATACCAGCTCATGATCAGGGCTCCAGCGGTGAGGCACTGTACGGTATGAGCGCCGGACTGCGGTAGCCGTAGCTGAGAGGTGGCAGGAAGGCTCATGGAGGGTGTAGGTCAGCACGCAGGTGTCACGGTAGTAGTATCACTATACGTATGTGACGTATTTTAGTATGTTACCCACCATTCGGCCGGTGCTGCTGCTGGCGAGGCTGTGTGCGAGGCCAGCTGCGGATGCGCCCGACGCCGCGCGCTGCTGCAGCAGCGCCACGAAGCGCGGGTGCGCGCGCAGGCTGCGCCACATGGGCTGCTGGTACCAGAAGTCTAGGAAGGCCGGCACGCCGCCGCTCAGCAGCTGAGCGGCCAGGTGGTCGTCCGCTGCCGCACGGGCGGCCGCTTGCGAGGGGTCCTGCGATACACCGCAAGTCCGCAGCATGCATGAAGGTCGCACACAAACACCAGCAGAAGGACAGCACAATGAGGTGCACCCGACGCTCTAGCTCTTTGGCTTAGAACATCGAGCTGTCGCATCATTTGATCATTCGATCGATGAAGGGGCAGACACGTAGGTGCAGAACTGCAGACTCTTAGAGGCGCGATACCGTACCTTGATTCCTGCAGAGCAGGACACGAGGCCGACGCCGCTGAACAGCCGTGGGTGGCGCACCGCCAGCTGCAGCGCAACGCGCCCGCCCATGCTATACCCCACCAGCACGCCGCCCTGCAGGCCCAACGCCTGCGCGGCGGCAGCCACCGCATCCGCCACGGCGCGCACACTGAAGCCACCCTCGCTGCAAGCGCCACCGCCCGACACTGCCGCCACAGCAGCGGCAGCAGCAGCAGGGCTAGACGGGCGACCCCCGTTCTGCGGTGAGGCCACGGCGGGTGTTGGCGAGGCGGTCGCCGGTGTGACGCGAGTGCTGCCATGGCCGGGCAGGTCCAATGCGATGCAGCGGTGACCTGCTGCCGCCAGCGCTGCCATATGGGGCTGCCAGTCGTCCGCCGCCCCCAGAAAGCCATGCAGGAAGAGGATGGAAGGCTTTGTAGCTCCCGCTGGTTGATGAGCGCTCGCCTGCTGCTGCTGTGACTGCTGCTTGGGTGAGGAAGGGAGTGAGGATGCACCTGCACCGGTGCCGGAACCGTTATGGGGTTCCAGCTCCAGTCCATGGAACGTGTACGCGCCGTCCGGGGTGGTGACACGCTGTTGGATGGCGTGCGCGTGCAGGGGGCCTGCTGTGCACCAAGCAGGAGCTGAGGTGCTGGCGTTGCTAGAGGTGCTGGGGTTGGAGGAGGTGTTGGTGTTGATGGAGGTGTTGGTGTTGGTGTCGCCGCCCCAGGAAGCTGCCAAGAAGCTGTCCAGCACCTGCTGAGCAGTTGCGACGGAGCAGCCTGCCTGCATCTGCAGGGAGGGCGACCAGGACGGCGGCTGCACCACCCGCAGCGGCTGCGCCACCACGTCTGCCGCAAACCACTGCAGCGTTCCGAGCCCGTGCTGAGCTACCACAGGCGTCTGCCTTGTGGGAGATGCAGAGCTCGCGCCAGATGGTGGCGATGAAAATTGCGTGGTGGAAGGGGGGTGTGACAGCCACACAGCAGATGCGTCTGCGGGTGAGGATGCCTGCTGCGGCGGCGTGGGACGGGGTGTCGTTGCCGCCATGGTGTCGATGACCGACGCGATCTGTGCGAGCTGCGCGGTGCCGACGCTGCTCTCGAACGCGCTGCTGATCACCGCCTGTGGAGTAGCAGTGCACAGCACACAACAACATCGTAACAGAGTGATGCCAGCATGCGAGGCACCGAAGGTGGTGTGAAAGGAGCACACGTGTGGCTGGCTGCAGCAAGCCGTTTAAGTGCATGGAAACCACACAAATTCGCTTTGCAATGGACGCCTTGGTTGCCTGCGACATAGAGGCCTTCATGTGCTCAGTGCCTTGGTGCTTGCTTTCTGCGCTAACCGTAAACGGGCCAATCTCTGGCTCAGGCAACTGATAAACCACCACAAGTACTGTCATTATCAGAGCTACGCGGCCCGTGTACTGATGGTCTCGGAGGCGCCGATCAGGCGGTCAGGCGGTCAAATGCCTGCCTGCCATGCCTAGCGAGCTGTGCACGCTCACCCTCACCTGCGCTCCTTGTGCGTGCGCCCAGCGCGCCACCGCCAACGTCGCCTCTATGCTGCCCAGTACAGCCGGCTTGATGACCACTGCTGCCATCACACTCCGCAGCGCCTCCACACCGTCCTCGTCAAACGCAGGCGGTGACGCCGACAACGACGACGATCGTGGAGATCGGGATGGCGTTGATTGGGTGCGGTGCTGGGTGTTGGTACTAGTGCGGGCGGAGGTCAGTCCAGGAAGGGGCAGGAGCCCCTCGTCGAGTGACTCATCCAGCGCTACAGGGATGCCGGTGCGCTGCGCGAACGCCGCCATGTCATGTGGGTCGCGCGTGGGCTCCTCCACGTACTCCAGCAGCGGCTGCGACCCACATCGCAACCCAGGTGACCCAGATGACCCAGATGGGCCAGAGGTGGAGGCAGCGCTCAGGGCGCTTCCGAACGCAACCGCCTGCTCCAGCGTCCAGCCGCGGTTTGCGTCCGCCCGCAGCCTCACGATGCCGCCGCCGTCGCTTGCGGTGCTGCCGTTCAGCGCTTTGTGCAGCGCCACTATCACCTCCGCGTCTTCCAGCGGGTCCTGTCGGCGCCCCACCTTCACTTTCAGGCAGGTGTAGCCGTCCGCAACAAGTCGCTTGGCCTGCGCCACGACATAGTCAATGGCCACGCCGGGCACGTTGTCCACCAGCGCGTTTACGCAAACGAACACGCCTGGGCAGCTCGGACCGCCGCTGCTGATGCTGCTGCTGCTGCTAGGATCAGTGGCTGTGGATGGTGAGGAAGGGGCGGGCGAGACAGGGGCGCTCTCGGGCGCTGAGGGCAGTGCGGCGCATGTCGCCGAGCTGACGAGTCCGGCCATGGAGGACTGGCCCAGCGCGCTCGCCAGCGAGGACAGCACCGCACACTCCAACCCAAACCTGCTCGGCAACAGCACCCGGCGCAGCCGCAGCACAAGCTAATTTTCTGTAACACGGCTACACAAATGATGTACATACAGTCGTACCACTTATCTTCAATGAGCGTACCGGTCAGACAACGTAACTACGCATTTTGCATGCAAGTGGGTTGATAGACACCAGGATGAGCAGGACACCTGTGTGTATCTATGTGCACAGGTTATTTAAGTGCTTGACCGTCCAAGCCATTCACCTCAGGGAGGGTGCAAGCCAGTCAAGGCTCGACAGGCCACAGGCGCTGGCCAGCCACTGCCCAAGCCTGCCGTCCAGCAGCGCAGTCGACACGGGCAGGCGTGCCTCTGGCAGCAGCCCCGCCAGTAGCGCCACCTGCTGCTCCGCACGCTGCAGCGACTCTGCATGCAGGCCCGGCAGCGGCGCTACCTCGCCAACGCCTGCACAGATGAAACGGAAAAAGAAACAACAACGATGTTTCAGGAGAAGCCGGTCGACGACAGCGTCCTTGTCTCCTAGGAGTTAGGACACAATCCAAACGCGCGTTGTCGTGTTCATTCGCGTTTGGGCACACGCACAGCGACCAACCTTTGTGCAGAGTCCATCGCTGTGATACTGCTGCAATACTGCTGAGTTCATATGCATCAATGAGTGGTACAACCGACGTATGGTAGGGCATACGGTGCAGGACACACCATAGGCATTCCAGTCTAGATTGCCAGGGTTCCCGCTGATATACATTCGACTACGTACCAGTTCCAACGAAAGACCCGTCTGCAGCCAGGAGCGTTAGCCGCAGCAGCAATCCCTCCCGAACTCCCAACCCGCCGTCGCCGCCAGTTGCTGTGGTGGTCGTCAGCCGCTTTGCCAGCGGCAGCGCATACCGCTGCCACTCCAGCCTACCCAGGCGGTACGAGTAATCGCATGGCTGCTGCGATGATGTGGGTGATGAAGAGCGGGATGCTGCGGGCGCCAATACACCAGGCACGATGGGCGACGGGGTCTCCGGCAGAGGATTGTAAGACAGACTTGCAGCAGCGCCTCTGGCAGACGATGCGTTGGGCAGCGCTGCAGCACCGTTACTGCCGTTGGTGGACACGAGCGCGCGTTGTGGCAGGATTGCGCTGCTGGGCCGTGCAGCGCCAACATGCAGAGGGAGGAGGGGCAGAGGCGCGGCGGCGGCGGGGTTGGCGGCAGCAGCGAGCAGCGCGCTCATGTGCTGGACGGCCGCGATGGTGCGTGTCTGGATGGCACGGTGGATGTCAACGTTGGTGGTGCGGTCTGTGATCACCTGCACAACGCATGCGTGATGAAAAACATGGCTACATCGCTCGATCAGTAACATCAATGTACACGGAAGGCGGTCAGCCTCGCCCCTGAAAGCTAAAGAAGCAGCGACGTGAGCCAAACCCCGTCATTACAGGTATTGGACAATGATTGTGCGGGAACAGCAACAATCGTGGGTAGCTTCACGTCCGGCCCAAAGTACAAGTGCACCGCGAAAGCAAGGGTGCACGGGCTCGTGCGGCCGTCTGGCGCGCGGCTCACCTCCACCACCGAATGTCTGTTTAGGCCCCAGGCAGCACGCAGCGCCGGCAGCAGCGCGTCAGACTGGGTGACCTTCTGGTGTGGTATGCCTTGGGCACGACACATGCCTGCGGCAGTGCACCAGTGGCAACACACGCATGCATACAAAGGTACAAGCAATCGACATCCAGCGAACGTGTTCACACGTGCACGGTGGGGGCAATCACCCGCTATGCACACCCAGTTCGGACGCATCCTAGATGGCCCGTGAGACCCAACAGATGCGCAGAGGATTACAGTAACCAATCGCACAACCGTCAGACTCCAAAATGGATCGGGGCCGCATGCGTAATCACTGCTCGCCTGTTTGAACGCTGGCATGGGAGCACCAGGTGGACCAATACAGCAATTGCTGAAGACGGGCTACATTTGGATGACTGCATCTCACATGACTGCATTTCAGCATGCACTCAGTCCAGCGCTCACCCTCCAGGTCAACGTTTTGCGGCGTGGCCCACAGCGGCGTGAACTGGTCCTCGTGCACCGCGCCCGCGATGGGCAGGAAGCTGAAGATGCCGCCGCCCGCATTGTTGACGAGCACCACGGTCAGCGGCGGCCGCAGCTCGCCGCCGCGCAGCAGGTTGAGGCCGTTGACGTCGTGCAGGAAGGAGAGGTCGCCCACCAGCAGCGTGGAGGCGCGGCGCAGGCCCTGCGCAAAGCCTGACAGCGGCGATAAGAAGGTAGGGAGCAGGGCGGAAGCGGCACGACAACAGTCAAGTGCCATGAGAGATCGATCAACTCCTGACTCACGAAGAAACACATTCACTGCGTCTGCTAAACTCTGCTGTCATATCCCCAGGCCCAGACGGAGCTAGGTGCGTTCCACACCGGCAATGAGAAAGTAACCAGGACAAAGCAGTTCAGCAAGGTAACGACTCAATAGGCAACTCAGGTCACTCCAGCACTGGATCACTTGCACACATGCCCTCCGCCTTGTCAACACGCCTGGGCTCACCAGCAGCCGTGCTTAGCACTCCATCAATGCCGCTAGCACCCCTGTTGGCCCCCACTGCGGCGCCGAACGGCCGTAGAGACCCGCCCACTGCCGCCGCTGACACAGCCACGGGCTGGCCTTGCGGCATTCCATTAGCGCTATCGTCCCCCGCCGCCCCGCTGCTGCTGCTGTTACGACTGGCAGCTGCCACCGGGCGTCCGCTGCTAGTTGCGTACATGTCCATGTCGCGGATGGGCATGCTGTTGCCGAGGAAGATCCCGTGGCCGGGCGGCAGCGCCCTGGCGAGCTGCCGGGCGATGAAGGGCTCGTTGATCTGGGTCATGCCTGAGATCGCGCCGTCGATCTCCCAAGACGCCACCTCATCCAGCGTGACGAGCGTGTGCGCGTACTGCGTCCACCGCCGGCGCCGGTCGATGCTGCTCGTACTGCTGCTCGTACTGCTGCTTGTACTGCTGTGTGTCATGGCGGGCAGTACGACCTGGTCCCGGAAGGCGTGCGTGGGCATGACCGCGCGGTGTGTGACGAGGTGCGAGGGGTCGTGGCGCAGCGCGTGTGGCGCGACGTACACCCAAGCCGTCGCCTGGCCTGCTGAGCCCTCCCCGAGCGCGGCCCAGTCCTGCAGGACAGTGACGAATGAACAACGCAGTTTCAATTGCATTTGCCGGTTACTTGTCGGTTGCTTGACGGTTGTCCAGTATGCTGTTGGGCATGCCGGGATGCCAGGCAAGCAGCACACGCTGGGGCGCCGCAATTGAATCCGGCAGGGCAGTGTAGCAACGCTGCAGACACGAACACCAGGAAGTGATCGAGGTATGGTATCGAGGCTTTGGCGTTTGATAGGATTCAGTCCTTGCAGCTTTGCCTGCAGGTGCACCTGCCGCCTGCTCCTGTGGCCCCTGCAACCTGAAGAAGTACAGCCTTTCTGTACTAAACCCCTAAACCCTAAACCCCCAAACCCTAAACCCTTAAACCCTAACGTAGCCTCTGGAACTACGCTACCTCGGCCTCACCATGAACTGCGCGAGGCGCTTGGAGGTGAGGTGCGGGCCGAACTGCAGCACCACGTCCGGCTGCAGCGTGCCCCACCACTCCTTGCCGCCCAGCAGCAGGTGGTCCATGTGGTGCACCAGCGCCACGCCGCTACTGCCTGCGCCCGAACCAAGACACAGTGCACGCATGAATATGCGCAGGTGGCCCGTTTGAAGTTGCCCAGTTCCAGACGCATTCCATGCCTGCAGGCGCGCCCGCGCGGCCCTGCTTGATTTCGCTCATCGAGGGCCTGCCCGGCATCCCCCTTTCACACACGCCCACGCCCATGCCAGGCTCTATCCATACGTATACGCATATGCACACTGCATGGCCCCACGGCCCGTGACGGGAATCACACAGCATGCCCCTGGGGCGCTCTTTCTGACACGCACATGCCAACGCGCGCCAGGCTCAAGCCCTTGTACGCACCTGGGTCAGGGCCTCCTACGCGGAGCCCCGACAGCACATCCGCTGCTACAGGCCAGCCCAGCGCCTCACACACCTGCGCACGCATGCATTTTGTTTTTCGGACAGCAAATGTTACACAGCGAAGGCTCTGCCGAAGCATGCATGACAGGACACGCACATTCACACACGGGATCTGACCTAACACACGCACATGACCCTGAGCACGCACAAGCCCTTGGAGGGCCCGGGCCTCTCAACTTCAAAGGACTGCCCTGTTAGGTGTGTGCGGTGCGCCGTAGGGGGCGGGCTCACTGCATCATGCGCGTGCCAGACATGTCATGAGTTTGTGCCATCACAGCACACGTACCGCCACTAAAGGGTTTGTAAACATCAGGCTTGCCCACACTGCAACCATAGGATACCCCGCCGCCACCATTATCATCACCACATGCCTCCCCAAGTGCCAACACAGAGCATGCCGTGTCATGTGCAAAACGTGTTGCTGCTTCGACTGCAAAGTTTCGCTGAGTTGGCAATGCATACTGATAGCCCTGCAAAGCTATGCAAACCATGCAAAAGCCGAGCCTCACCTGCACGACCGCTGCAATGTCCGTAGGCTCCAACATCTCCCCCACCACCACCAGGCCACGCTTGGCACCGCGCAGCAGCTGCCGCAGACCCTCCACGGCAGCCCCCGGCGCGTCGCTGCCCCGCCCAGCACCCTGCAGCAGCAGGCCGCCGCTTGCGCCCTCGAGCCCGCCAAACCCCTCGGGGTTGTCGAGGGTGTTGAGGAATGATGCCCCGTTGCTGCTGGTGATGCTGGTGATAACGCCATGAGGTGCTGGTCTTGCGCTAGCTGTGTTGTGTGGAGCAGCGGTGATGAAGCTGGTGAAAGGCTCCTGGGAGGCCTGCAAGTTACACCACAATTCAGCCATGCCTTACCGTGTTTTCTTGCGTCAATATAAGGATCTCATTTAGTCTTTCCCATCTGATTTCCTTTGCGTTTATGCTGCTGCTGTGTGGCAGGCAACCCGTGCTGCACGCGGGTTGCGTGACAGCGCGCAAGCACCAAACTCATCCATGATTCCATGAATGGCCTGATCGGCCAAGTGCTGTAAAGCGAATCAATCAGCGGGCGCGCAAACAGCCGGGGATCGTGTGGCGCACCTGCCACCCTGCGAGCCCCTGCATGAGCGCCTTGGCGTTGAAGGGCTGCTGCACCGGCGCCAACGGCTCACGGAACTGCAGGTTGAGGTGCACCGGGCCGGGCGGGGTCGCCAGCGCGTACCTGCGGTACGCATGCGCCAGGGCAACATGGTCAGTCAGGCGGCGGCGTGACGGACCACACAGGACACATAGCTTGCGCCAATCGCATAAGTCAAACAGCAGCAGGCGGGAAACGGCTCAGGTGGCCGTCTGATGCGAGGTGCAATGGTGCCTAGATGATGTACCATACCCGCAAACCCAACATGCACTATGGAAAGGCCTGACAAGCGTGTGTCACATCCACGCTAGGTGAGGTCAAAGTTTGAGGGTACAGTCCACGCTAGCCTCAAACTAGGCTGGATTTCGTGTGCGTACTGGCCCGCCGAGGCAGCTTGTGTGTCTGACTGTGTCTTCCGCACCGGAGTGCGGTGGAGGCTGTGGTGAGGATGACGCGCCCCGGCACACCGTCCTGCGGGGGAGGCACGTCCTGGAACCAGCGCGTGAAGCCGCCAAAGATCTTCACCTGCACAACCGCAGCAGTCATAGTCGCCACAGCCGTCAACAGCAGCCATGAGAACGTCCATGCGCACATCCGCTCTTGATCCTGACTGTGGCTTCAGCTGTTAGTGCCCTGAGCGTGCGCCTGTAATGAACACGCTTCTCTCCACTCGCTGAATGACGTCAACAAATCGTTAACATTTCACGCCTATCATGTACTGGCATACGAAGCGCGAGCACCTGCACCCCACAAGCGGTTCACACCAGCTGGACGGGCTTCCCCTCTCTGCCCTCGCTCGCCCCCCACCTGGTCGATGGTCTGGTTGGCGGCGGTGTCCCTCAGCTCCCCAGGCCGGTCCGCGGTCAGCAGCAGCAGCGGCACGCACGCCAGCGATGCCTCCACTGCTGCCGGCAGCAGGTTGGCCACCGCGGTGCCGCTGCGCACCACAGCGCACCACAAGCACCACACATGCCAGAAAGCTGTGCTGCATGCATGATATGGACAGCGATGTAATGCCACATGAATCTACTTTCCTCTGCTCTGTGCGAGTTTATGCACTATGGTATCAAGCTCCTTCGGCATCCTCCATGAATCCATGCATGCTGCTGTTTGGGGACCCCATCACCACATCGTCCAACGGTATCGCTCGAATTTACGGTATGGCTTAGAAAACATATAATCACAATCTGGTGAACTTCTTAAATTCGAGGTGGTACTTCCCTCCTTGCCTACCTGCTCGTGATGACCGCGGCGGGCCGCCCCACAGCGCGCGAGTAGCCTAGCGCCCAGAAGCCCAGGCTGCGCTCGTCGATGCACACGTTCAGCCGCGCACGCGGGTGCGTCGCTACCGCGAGCGCCAGCGGGGAGGAGCGCGAGCCTGTTGGTGGTGATGATGACAAGAACCGCAACAACAACAGGCGGACATAATTGATTTGATCATCAGCACCACGTGGCAAATCACCAACGTACGAACGCGAGCGGTGGCATCAGGCAGCGCCATAGGAAGGGCGGTTAGCAAAAGCAAATATTGCATTGCGGTGGCGCAGGAAACAACACTAGAGACAAGGAGGTTTGCAAAGCAGGACGCAGGCCGTGTTTGCCAAAGGGGGTAAAAACCGTTGCCGTGCGCACGCTGCCTCCTCACCTGGTGCCACGCAGAACATGTCCACGCCCAGCCTGCACAGCTCCTCCACCAGCAGGCCCGCCCACGCCACGTTGATGTTGGGCGCCGCCGACACGGCGGGGCGCGGCGCCAGCAGCAGCGCCAGCTGCCGCGTCTTGAGCTCCAACTCCTGCGCAGCCGCACACAGCCCCCAAACCGTGACACACGAACAGCCTCAACCTTAAACGTGATCATACTGTACTGAGCCTGGGGTGGAGGTGGGGCGGGAGGGCAGGCAACGCACACGGCGGAACTGCAATGACAACTGACATGCCTTTGCGATCTTGCAGCGGATGAGACTGATCCCGTTTGGGAAACGGATTAGCATGCGATCCTACCGTCCTGCGGCTTCTACACTCACTGCAGCTCAATCACGGTAGTCCTACCGTGATTGGACGTTTGGAACCCCCGCTTGAAGAGAAAGAATCAAGGGGCGCAACAATCAGCGGCTGAACCAGGCCATGAATAAGGACCCGAAGGAGCAGCAGGGCGCCACACGCCCTCACGGTCATCACCTCATGCACCAAATCATTGGCCAGTGCATCTAATCTGCCGTTCTTTGCCCCAGGTCACTGCTTCAACCCTGGAAGTGCAGGGCTCGCCAGGACTGTGATCTGACGGCCTACCTGCCACTCCGCCAAGGGATCAGAGCCGTCCACCACGCCCACGCCGGCATACACGTGCACGCGCCGACGCTTGCCGCTGCCAGCGCTGACGCCTGACACGGCCGGCAAGGCCGCCGCCTCCGCTGCGCTGCCGCTGGCCGCTGTGGAGGTGGAGGGTTCCTGCGCGGCCTCCGGCGGCAGCACCAGGCCTGAGCGGATGGCCACCACAAACTCAGCGCCGCCGCCGGAGATCCAGCCGAAGGGGCCGGCGTAGAAGCCGCGGTCGAACTTCTCCTGCGTGTCCAGGTAGCTGCATGCGAGCACACAACACCATACGACACCACACCACACTGTACCGCCCTGTACCGCATGTCTGCAGCTATAGCAGTCCTCAGTTGGAGGGGAATGTCGGCCACAGATAAACCGCTTCAAGTGGGAAAACCTGAACCTAAGCCCATTGCGTTTACAATGCAAGGTTACTGCTTTGCCGTCGTTACGTAACAATGTACACGTCAAACTATACACGTCAGCACATGCGATCCGTGGGGGTCAGTCCATCGGCAGGTGCGTGTGCATACTGCTGCTGGTGGACTTCAGCGCACCTCATGGCGCCGTCGCGCGGCCGCCCGCACACCGCGGGCGTGGGGTGCAGCGCCGCCAGCACGTGCGCGTCGTTGCGGCCGCGCCTCAGTCGCGCCGCCAGGCGGCCGTAGAGGTGCTGCACGGCGCCCTGCTTAAGCACCGACTTGGGCACCTCCAGGCTGATGTCCTCGCATGGGCCTGATGGGCACATGGCACGACACGGCCGTAGGCGGGGGTACACGGGCATGCGTAACGCGCACGCGTGGGATGGCGCTTAATGATGGATTAATGGTGGATTGATCATGCTACAGTCGGCCGCAGGGGATGGGCGTTTCTCTTTGCTCTCAGTTCGGTAGGACCGAATGCACTTAACGATGGACAAGCACGTGAGCATATCAGCAACGGCAGGGCTCGTGTGCTGGCATTCATCTCTGTGCTTGCTTCCGTGCGGATGGCGCACACTGGTGATGGCAGATGGTGTGCATGTAGCAGCACAAACTGCATACACATGTCTCGGCGTCGCTAGCGCAACCCTACATGCTGAGCCCTGCACACTGTCATGTCAGCTTTGGTCGGCAGCTTGATCAACCTCAATGAGCAATTGAGCATGGTTGCTGCTGCGCTGCTCGCACTGCCGCGTTTGACTATTCGGCAGGCTTACCGGTCCCTTTGCATGCTGAAACACAGGACGCATTGAGCCGTGCCATGCGGAGCATGTCTTCTCACCTGCTAGCTGTGACGCGATCCAGTCCCGCACCATGGTGAACTCTATGTTGTCCTTAGGGGACCTCAGCAGGGACAACCCCAGCATGAAGTCCTCCTCCACGTTGCCTGAAAGGAGGCCACGGACACAAGCAAGCAGGGAAAAACACACCGTCGATGTGGGTCACGTGGGTGGGACCTTGTTGCCCGCTTCCCCATCCAGTTGTGGTAGGTGCTTTCTGATGATTCATCAGTGATGAAGCATTTCATTGCAGCCAAAGCGTGCTGCAGTGCTGCCATGATCAGCTCCTCTACAGTATGTGCCTGCGCAGCGCTTGTGATGCCGCACAGGCTAACAAGCAACACACTCAAACCCACACCGCAGCAACCACTCTCAGCACAACAGCAGCGCGACATCCCGTTGTGCTATGGGTTCGTGGCACCCTCGCACGCCTCAGCGCACCTGTCTTGCCGCGCGGGCGCGTGCCGGCCACCGCCTCTGAGGCCAGCCAGGGCCCAGAGCGCACGTACAGGCGCTCCGGGGTGCAGCCCAGGAACGCAGCGCCGTCCGGCAGACCCAAGTATATGCGGTACGCGCGGGGGTCACGTTCCTGTGGGGGGGTGGGGGGTCAAAGGTGCATGCGTGCATGTTAAGCCTTGTCACCACACGCAAGGAACTGCACGGCTTAGTGCCGTACGAAACACAGCCGACGCCCACTGTCCCAGAAGCCAGAGCGCCAAGCTCAGGTGCCACACCAGCCGCACAGGCCGCGCAAATCAGCAATCCGATCGCGAAATGGCCTGCTGATGATGAACATCGCGTGTCACATGTCGTACGTGCCCCGTTGTGCATGTCGCAGTATGCGGGAGCTTTTCAACCTAAAACCAGATGCTTCCGCCTGAGGCAGTCACGCCATAGATAATACCTTTGCTTTGCTTACAGTCTCACACACACCAAGCTCATGCACCACGCACCTGCAGCGCCTCCAGCAGGTGCAGCGGCTCCACGTCACCGTCCAGCACAAACGCGCTGCGCCGCGCCAGCACCACCTTGCTCAGCTCGTCCACCACCGCTCCACCACCCGCCGCCGCCGCCTGGCTGCCGCTGGTCACGCTGCCACCAGCCGCCCCATCCGTATTCAGCACCCCCAACCCTGCAGCGGCAGGCACCGCCGCCCGCACGGCCGTGTGAGGCGTTTGCCCTGCCTGCTGCGCTGCACCCCGGGCAGCAGCGGCCGTTGAAGCTGCGGTTGAGACCGTGCTGCCGCTGCCATTGCCGGGGTAGTCCTGCAGGGCGCTAGAAGGGCTGGCCGATCCGATCGCTTCCCCGTCCTCGAGCTCGGGTCCAGGGGGGTCGCCCGTGCCGGCGCCCGCCGCGATGAACGGCGCGTCCTGTGTGGTGGCGGCGGCGCTGGCGCGCCTCGCCCGGGCGGCAGCATCCGCACCCAGTGCGGCTAGCAAGTCATCCAAGCCCTGTGAGAGAGTACATTCAGGATAGATTCAGGATAGATTCACATTGCTAATGCACGATCAGCTACAACTCTACAAAGGCTCTTGGAGCCCAAAGGACGACGCATGACACTCTGCACGCCAAGCGATCCTCATCAACAGGCATTGCCTGGGTCAAACCGACTACACCCTCCTTTGGCCAACCTTGCATGCCAGTACGGTTTGCCTCTCAGGTTCTGTGTGGTGCTCAACACACTGAACGAGCTTCCCAACAAAACCAACCTGCTGTCCATTTGTCATGAACTCCTGCCGGGCAAGGTCCAAATCCAAGGCATCAAACACAGAAGCAGGTGGACCACCCGCAGCTTCGGCGGCGGCGGCCGCGGCGGCGGCGGCGCGGTGCGCTGCCTCGTTGCTGGCGCTGCGCAGCGCTGCGAGCAGCGCCACCATCTTGGCGTTCCACTCGTTCACGTCGGGCGTGTGCTGTACCTCCGTCCTGTGCATCAAGGCAAATGTGCTACGCTCACGGATGCGTGCCCCTTGCCAGCGTATTGGCTGGCAGTGGGGCCCTCCCCGTGTTGCCCAGTCCGCCCTCCACACACACATGTACACCATGCTACATGCATAACGCACTTCACGCGCAGTGACACGCAATACCGTTTGAAATGTGAATTGCTTGTGAATCACACACCAAGCAGGTCCCCAATTGTGGGTGAGGCAACCCGCCCAAACCCGCCACAACAAGCCACCCAGGCGCCTGCCCGCACCTGGCAATCTTGGGCGCAGGTGCCGAGGGCGGCGCAGGCGATCGCATGCGCGCCAGCGCCGTCAGCGCCTGGCGGCTGGCGCTGAGGAAGTCAGCGCACCCGCTGGACACCAGGCCCAGGCCTGTACGCAGGCCACAGGCCGCAGCAGCACCATCAAACACAGCATGCAGCACACAGCACACACACAGCACACAGCACATGGTGAACCCCACACAATGTGGGTGACGGCAACAGTAGCAACATGCCCGGATGACAAGCTGGGGATTGGCAAACTGTTTCCCAGGTGCCGCAAGCGCCTCCCCCTTCCTAGGTACACACACCCATAAGCGACATACATTTCCACCCCAATGCACAACGCCCTACCGGCGTATTCAACATGACAAATGCGTGGCGCAGTCGCTTTCCGTGTACATGTAGTTGCACCCATCCCTCCCAGTCAGGTGCGCGTTCAAGTGCACTCCGTGCATGCCAAACACGCACGTGTTGCAGCTCCTTCGCCCACCCAGAAAGGTCTCCAAGAAGGGCTCAGCAGGGCAACATACACTGCCTGGTTTGTCCCCAATTCAGTATGTTATTTATGTAGCATGCGATGGTGTTGGTTGCCTGGCAGGGCAGCGCTACCTGTGCGCTCACCATGTGGGTCGGTGTGTGACGCTGCAGGGTCCCACGCCAGCGTCACTGCCAGCGTACCGCAGTGCTCCGCTTCCAAGTACTCCAGGAGGGGCAGTACAAAGCAGTACGCCCCGTACGCCTGCGGCATGCATGGTGAGACCAGTAAACAATGTCCGCTTTGTGCATGGAGGCCACACAGCCATGTACCATAGTAATACGGTGGGTCCGCACTCCGCACCCATGCAAACAGGTAAAGCAGGTGCTCGCATCATCATACCTCCATGGCTCATATTCGGTACATATCAATCTGTGTATCGTAACGAGAAGTGTCAGCCGGGCAAAGTAACAGGCCAACAGCATCCCCGTTGAATGGTGAATCAGTGAATTGTTGGTGATATGCATGCCGTGCACTGCACGGTACCCAAGGCATCCACCGCGCACACACCTGCCACTCGGGCGCGGGCGTCTGCTGCGGGTTGAAGCGTATGCCCCCCAGGATGCGCACGCGTGGCTGGTCCGGCGACAGGAAGCGCTGCAGCGCCTTCACCACGCGTGCATCGAACCCGCTGCCCGGGTCACCACGCCAGCTCCAAGCAGCGCCAGCGCCTGTGTCAGGAAGCGGCGCGCGTGGGGCCATGCAGTGTGATCCCCATGGGGCCATGCAGTGTGCATGCGCGTATGCGTGAGGAGAGGGATAGCGCCAGCGCCTGAGTGAGCACCGGTGGGTCATGCTCTCTCTGTTGCAGCATTCGGTTGTGTTTTTGCCCAGGCTGACAGCGAGCGGGACGCCAGTAACACGCAACACTGCTGATGCGTCCATGAGCTGCAGTACAGTGCAGTAGCTTCAAGCCAAGCGAAGCATTTCATTTTGCATTTTGCATTTTGCCTTTTGAGCTACCACAGCACCGATAGCCATCTCGCTCCAGTGGCGGCACCATGCTAACACCCCACACTCCCTCACAAGGCAAGGTAAATAGGCGATCCAGGGCCCAAGCATACCACACACATCGGAACGGTGAGCGCGCCAGCAGTGGTGGGAACACGTCAACCGGACTGCTTCACGTAATTGCTACGGCCTCGTGCACTTGTGGCGAATCAGGCTAAGACTATGGACTTATGATTGGCTTGGCTTGGCTTTCTCACCTGCCACCGCGCTCCAGCCCTGTGCCATTCGCTCCGCCCGAACGGCCCCCGGCGTGGCGGGCGCAGAGGAGGTGCGGCCGGAGAAATACACGCGCGCGCCCAGCTCCGGGGCCTGGCCCCGCAGCCAGCGCAGCGCTGAGGTGTCCCTCGGGAGCGGCACCTCCAGCCGCACCACGCCTGCACGCAGCGCAGGCAGGCACGCCAGTGACACCACACATCCGTGCAGGCAGGCGGGTCTCTGGGTCTTTGCCCACGCCACAGGCAGGAAACAGACTGTTGCTGCTGTTATTACTGCAGCTTCAGGTGCGGGCGTTGGCGTTGGAGGTCCCTCTCTACCCGCTCCGCCCCCCTCCCCGCCTGCATGCGTGTGTCTGCACGTCAAACGCCTGCCGTGCGCACCGACAGGTGTGGTCCTTGAGCAGTCATAGGCGTGTGCGGCATGGCGAGGGTATGATGTGCAGAACCAGTCTGGCGTGTGTAACCCTGGCATACCTGAACGGAAGCTGCCGTACTCCCGCTCAACGTCCAGCACCGCTTGCTGCAACTGCTGCACTGCATCAGACATGGTGACCTGCACGACAGGGCGCGAAGGAGTATCAACAGTGCGTACGCTTGATACTGATAGAATGGACATATAAGGCGGGGCGTGACCAGCAATTGACCTTGCAAACCTGTGCCTATGTCGCTCAACCGAGCGTCATCCTGCCGATGACGTGCAAGCAATTCAAGGAGGCTTGACGCGTGTTGCCATCAACAATGAGGATCGCTCGATACGTTGAGACGAGCAGTCCGGAAAGCTGGGCTGCCAGAAGCTTGGTTTGCCACTTTGTCTATAACTTGAAATTGGACTGCTGGCAGTCTAGCGGTGTGTGCACAAGCTGCACAGAGCGCAAGCCCACCTGAGGTTTGAGTGTAACCGTGCGGCACAGTGTCACCGGCAGCAGCAACATATTGGGCTCTGGGCTGCTTGCATGGCTCGTAGCAGATGGCGGTGTGCCCTGCTCTGACACCGCACGCTGCGCAACTGGCTGCTCAGGAGCTGCAATTGCTCCAGCTTGCACAGCTTGGGCCTGTATCTGCCTTGTAGCAAGGTTCCAGCTCGCAGGCGCCTGCTGGCGTGAGCTGGCAGACCCTCCTCGGGCTGCGGGCGTGCATGCATGCGCGCCTGGTGCCTGGTGCAAGCAAACGCCTCTGCAACGTCCCAGCCTGAAGCGTACAGTGACAGTATGTCAAAAAGCGCACGGTAACAACACACAGCGTATGTAATTACTCTCAGCGTACAAACTGGCAGTCAGCTCAGCGTATACAGGTTGGCGGTGTTGAGTGTGCGACGAGTCGGTGGTCCAGTAGTATACACACACCTGAACTTGCCGGACAGGCGACCCAGGTCCATCCTTCACAACGTGTCCAGCTTTCGTATAATCAACACATAGGCATAGCCCTGAGGTCGACGCCAAAGGTTGGAGAATTCACAATTCTGGGTCGTGTCGCACAACGCTGTGCCCTCACTTGCGAAACAACCCAATACAGGGCTCTAAAGCTAAAGCAAGGCTTCCGCAAAGACGCACTGAGGTTATTGCCTTGCCTGGGCTTGTGCCTCTCTTTGAATGCCCAATTGTACCGCAACGCATCTCAGAACTATGTGCGTATCACCTGTGGAGCCTGCCGTATGCGAGCCATCACGCCAAGCCTAGATCTTGCATACAATATGCCTTTTTCACGGTTCAGCTATTGTTTTGGGGCTTCGCACTGCTCCCGAGAACCACCGACGCAGGCTCGACATACAGTTCAGGCACAACTAGTGATATGCTTTCATAGCACCTCTTGAGGCACCTCATTGTGTAGCTTATTTCAACTTGGGGCTCCTTCCAAGCTATCAAACTCTACGGTGGTACACTGAGAGCGGCAGTAACTGAGGTGCATTCTGGTGACACACAAGCTGAGGTGGAACCGTTTGCGCAAATACAAGACTTGGTGCAAGACAAGGCAAATCGGTTTTAGGGCCAACGGTCTACTGCAGGTGCTTATTAACCCAGGCCCTGATATGTGACACGCGTGACGCGGTGTGCGAAAGTGGGAGTAGATTGCCAAGCAGACTAGTGCATGCCTGGCCAAGCTGTGCTTGCGCTTGATGTGAAACGGTGTTATCTGGCGGGTGGTACTCAACCGCGACATGTCTTGCACAAGCCACACAACGGTGTTATCTGGCGGGTGGTATTCAACCGCGACATTTCTTACACACACGTGGGCTTGGATGTTGGATGTCACAGCCATGCCAGATGGCAGTACCCCGCGTGCTCTATGCGTCCCACCTGGCAGCTTGGCTCACCAATTGAGGCGTCTCAAACCGAAGCTGGACAGCAAGCACGCCAGTCTTGGACATTTGCGCGGTGCTGACGAAAACAGTGTCGCACTTGAGTTTTGCAATGGCATGCACGTGACGTCCTGCAGTGGTGAGGCAGACTGAGACAAGCAAAAGGCATTTAAATGCCATTTCACCCTGTGTTTGTAGTGTTGCACAGACGATGTGGCGGCCGTCATTGGCTTCATGGCTGCAACGTCTCACACCGTATGGGCCAGTCGCCTGCAGCTGCCCTGCGCTGCGCTCATGCGAGACCCAGATCGCACTGATGATCTCATCAGCCGCATCCACACCTGACAGCGCCTGTACCATGCTCGTACATGTCTATCTGATGGCCCACCGGGTGTGAGGCGTTGCAGCATCCATCATGGCACTGAGCGACATCCAACTTATCTGCTTAGCAGCAAGTTGCCTGCAATGGATTTCCGGCAGACCACCGGCTGTTGGTAATCCAGCTTGCACCAAGCCATAGCATGCCAGCGGCTGGTCTCGGAGCAAGTCATGTGTCAGACACTGTGTTGTACACTTGGAACGAATGCGTGTCGTCCCACGACTGTATGTCTATGGTTATACGCACACTAGCGACACAGCCGCTGGCTGCTCAACCGATGCCAAAACCAACACGTGTTGCTGGATTTCACCCCTTATGAAGATGTTGGCAGGCATGGATTACAAAGTGAAATTCAGCAGTATGCCATGGTGGTGGCGTCCCCATCTTTGGTTTCGGAGCTGCTGGTTTGGACCCTCTGGCTTGACATGTGAATTGACAAAGCCTGTACCCAGCTGATGTGACCTATACCATGCCAGGCCTGCCGGATCTGGGCCTCAGGCATCCTGGTAAGCGTAATTGTCACAAGCATGGGTGTGCCGTTGTGCAAGCGTTCGGCGCAATCTGTCCGTGGTGATTCAATTTGTTGGAGGCGCGTTGGGTGATCAGGCCAGTTTGAGGCATCTCCCTGGGTATCTCTGCAACAGTCAGAGGACAGTCAGGTAGAACGTACGTTATGCAGCCTTGGCATTAGCGCCCCACTTCGCCCCGTCTTGTATTATACCAAGTGATGTAATGTCAATCAATCATGCCTGGCCCATCGCACCACTGCGCTCAATAGCGGCACATGCACCTGACAGCGCATGATGGCATGAGCAATGCTTATGTCCAGCTGACGGCCCACCGGGCGTGCAGTGTTGGACCATCAATCACGGCACTGGCCGACACCCAACCTACCTGCAGCGGCAGCAGCAAGTTGCCTGCAATGGATTACCGGCAGACCTGCGACTGTTGGTAATCCAGCTTGCACCAAGCCATAGCATGCCAGCGGCTGGTCTCGGAGCAAGTCGTGTGTTGTACAAGTGTACAACTGTACCGCATGTGCATCATCCCAGTTGACCACGCATGAGCGCGGGTGAAGCGAGTGGAGGTGGCTGGATGCAATTGCGTATGCAAGCAGTTGCGCAGCTGCTGTCTGCTCCGCTGATGCCGCAGCTCCCGAGCCGTCAAGGGTTGCAGGAGTTCACCTCCTTGAAGGTGTCAGCAGGCACAAGGCATGCCTGATGGATCACGCGATGCACATTTTAGCAGCACGCTACCAGGCACAACGGTGGCGGTGTCCCCATGCGTGGTTCCGGAGCTGCTGGCATAGAACCTCTGGCTTGACATGTGAGATGACAAGACGCATGTACCCCGCAGATGTGGCATAATATGCTGGACCTACCGGATTTGAGCCTCAGGCTCCTGGTTCGGGTTGTGTACACCTTCACCATTACGCGCATCTGCCGACACAATCTGTCCTTGATTATTCAATTTGTTGGAGGCGAGGAGGGTCATCAAGGCAGTATTGTGCACCCAGGCAGCTCTGCATCCTGCAGAACAAAGTAGAGTCAGAGCGACGGCCACGCCTGAGGCTTATGCTATGGAACTGCCTCTGCGGCCGCGACAAGCAAGCCAACTCAACTCAACGTTACTTACGCAGCCTTGGGATGAGTGCACCGCTTTGTTCCTTCTTGCCTAAAGTGAATTCCAGACCTTGACGGCCACACGGCTTGTGCACTGACGCCCTCTTATCTTGAGTTGGGTGTGCCAATGCAGCAGCGCTGCAACAAGGTTTGCAGTTGTCAGGTTCAGGGTGTTCATGCAGGTAGGTGTTTGGGTGGGGGCCACAGTGCCTGGGCTCAGGGTCAGAGTGCGTGGCTAGAGGCGCAGGTAGCGCAAAGTATGATGTTTCATATTTGGTGTCCCTTGTACCGACTTTTGCGTTTGCCACGTCCTTGTGCACATTGAGTTCTGCACCAGGTCAAAGGTTGGCTGCCACAGGCTGTGCCGGTGTATAACGGTCTGCTGTACACTGTACTACTGTGCAGCCCATAAGCAGTCAGCCCATGCACTGCTGCGCACTCAGAGATGCACACGCCCAGCAGCACTGCGGTAGCTGTTCGACGTCTGTGTCAGGCCTTGCTCAGTGACTGGATTCCGCAGGCTGGCACAATGAATGCATCCTGTATCGTCACATGCCATAGCATACTGGCTTGTTGGCATGTCATTTGCAGGCATGTGCATCCCAATGTCCCACCGCCACCCACACACCGCTGGAGCAGCACAGACATTTTTAACACACTTTCACTCACAGACCGCTTTTACTACAGCCACCGACTCAGAGCATCAGACCACTGTTCCCTTTACGCCAGCCGTCAGCGCAGCCCAGACACCTCGCCACCCTCAGGTGCAGTTCCCACTATCACGCATAAGCACACATACAAGCACACTGCACGGCCCCACGGAAAGCATACTGCATGGCCCAACGGGAAGTAAATTCACTTGAACACACTGCCTTAGCCTGCCCGCATTGCTGCAGTTGCAATCCGACCCCATTACCCGCCTCTTGGATGGATGGGCTTGCATTCCCGCACGCTGGTTCCTTCCATGCTGGACTTCGCTTAGGCTTGCATTCTCTCATTCGTCTGTTCCCACGTCCTGCGCTGATTCTCACGCATTCGATGCTTGTACTGCTGCTTGTCGCTGCATGCTGCACTGCAGGCTGTGGGCCGGTAAGCGCCGACACGATGATGATTTCAACGGGCAGGCTGGATAGGGCCTCAGCCAGCAGACATCGTCAGCACACCGGCGCACAATGATTAGTCCCAAGCAGCATATCCTGTCCGACGGGGCCTCCTCTGCTAGCAGCCTCGTGTGCCAGACGGAGCGCTTGCCAGACAGCGTGCTGGAGCTCATCCTTGCGCCTCACCGTGTGCACAGTGGCGCAAGGCGGGTGTGCAAGCGCTGGCGCGACTGCTACTCGCATGGTGTCACCACGCTGTGCAGCCGCTGGGATGGAGAGGTTAGACAGGCAGGCCTGGCCTGGCCGTACTGTCCAAGCCAGCTGCTGCCGCCCTGGTTTTCTCACCTCAACACCATCATGCTCAGTGGACACCATTTGGACGCCGCCACCATAGCGGCTGCGCTGGAC
The DNA here is from genome assembly GCA_001662385.1 of Chlamydomonas asymmetrica. Classification (NCBI taxonomy): domain Eukaryota; kingdom Viridiplantae; phylum Chlorophyta; class Chlorophyceae; order Chlamydomonadales; family Chlamydomonadaceae; genus Chlamydomonas; species Chlamydomonas asymmetrica. Next base: position 51,807 of record BDDA01000130.1, on the reverse strand, counting down.
TGCGTGCGCCAATCGACGCACGTGCGCAGACTCACCTGCCTGCATGTGGAGCTTTACGGAATGCGCCACAAGCCGGGCGATCAGGTGGATGCTGCGTGGTCGGCCCTGCTGGCGCCCTCCAGCACACACCTGGCGAGCCTGAGAACGCTGCGGTACGCGCCCTACCGAGGCGATGTCGTAAGCTACGCGCTGGGTTCGGATGATGATGAGGAAGACGTGGATTTTGCGGACTACGTCAGCGACAGGGATGGCAAGGACGAGCGTGCGCTCATGCGGATTGAGGGCCTTGCATGCACCTTCCTCTCCAACCTCACGCACCTGGACCTGTGCGATCTGAGTTGTTCAGATGAAGGACTGGTGGAGCTCGGCCGCATCCTGCGCAACTCGCCGCACCTGGCCAACCTGCAGCGCCTGGACCTGAACTGCAACGTCGGGGCGAGCGGCTGGCAGTCCTTCACAGCGGCGTTTGCTGATGCCTCCCACCTGCGCTCCATTGAACGTTTGCGTGTAGGTCAAGGTCCGGATGCCGCCCAGGCGATATCATGCCTGCTCTGCGTGCCGCACCTGACAGCTTCACTCATCGCTTTGGAGGCGTTACACATGCCCTGGACTGAACCATCCATAACGGGAAATTTGTGTGGCACTGGCAGCCACGCAATTGTCCAACCTGCGGGAATTGTCATTTCCACCAGGTTGTGCTCAAGCTGAGGGCATGGCACAATTCATCGACACGTTGTGTGGCGCCCGCAACCTGCGCCTGACCGAGCTGGGTCTCCCCGGACTCACCTACGCGGTTCCTGCGCTGCCCGCACGTGTGGGGCCGATGCTGCAGCACGCCACCCACCTGAGCGGCCTTACAGAGCTACGCTTGCCCTGGGTGATGCATGAACCTGAAAGCTTCATGTCCGCCGCGCTTGCCGCGCTGGCAGCCGCCACGGGCCTGAGCGGACTGCGCTCGCTGGATTTGGGCGGAAACAACATCACCCCTGCCTCAGCTGTTGCGCTGACGTCACTGCTGGCGACCCGTCACATGAGCGGCCTGCAGACTCTGGTGCTGGAGGGTTGCGCTTTGAGGGATGGCGCCGCTTCCCGGCTGGTTGAGGTGCTGGGTGACGCATCACGCCCCAGCCTGCGCGCCCTTCAACACGTTTCAGTCGGGCAGCGTTTCGGCAGTGATGGTGCCGTGCACGCAGAAGTGTGCAGGGTGGCATGCGCACTTGTCTCCAATCCTGCATTGTGTGGCCTGACTCGGCTTCAAGTGATCTGGTCGGAGTGGGACGGCATGGAGGATGTGTGCGCGGCGCTGGCCACCGCCCAGCACCTCTCTCGCCTCATCCGCCTCGACATGATGTCCAGCGGTGCTAGCGTGTCGGCCCTGGGCGACGTGCTGCGGTCGCGCTCGGCGCTGCCGTCTCTGCAGGTGTTGGCCCTGCCGGAGGGTAGGGTCAGGGGTGGCGACGCCAACCACCTGCTGCAGGCGCTGCGGGACTCACCGCACCGTGCCGGGCTGCGCCGCATCCTGCTCTCCGTGAGTGGACGGACAGCCGCGCTACGCGTCCTGGCTCTCGGCTGCCACTTCACCCCTCACCTGAAGGACCTTGAGGTCACCGCGTGGGACTTCGCCGCTGACTGAACCCCCCATCTGGGGGGTGCATGGGCCGTTTGGCTGGTTTGGCCGACTCGCTCCTGATGAACCATAACACAACACAACAAGGCTGACCCCGAGTGGTACTGGGTCTACGTGCGTTTTATGGCCGTGGGTGTGTTTGGCGGGCTCACTGCAAGACGGTAGTAAGGTACTGGGGCCCGCCCGCTGTATGGCTGCACGCCTACCGGGTGTTACATCAGCAGGGTTGGGCATTCGTGCCTATGCACATATGAGCATGGCGAGGGGTGGCTGACTGTGCCCTTGACTCTGCCCTAGACCCAGTTGCTCGCGATGCGTATCATGTTGTTTTACTTGAATTGCAACCGCTGCATTTGCCTAATGTGTGCACACCGCGCAACGCTACACCGCAGATGGGGGTCGCTGCTGTTGCGTGATGACTAACATGCAGCTCTGTTTATTGTCTGTCGGTCTGTGGGCCCTCAGGGGCTGAAAACGTGAGCAAGGACACACATGTTGACCATTCCGGTATTACAACTTCACGCTTGCACACCCACATGCCATCTCATGCGCCAGTTAGTTGCAGCAGCACACCCATGCGCGCGTTGCATTTGACCTGCTGGTCCGTGCTGGTATATGCACAATTTGATCACATTACGCACGGATCGATTGTGCAGTGTGTGATGATGTATTTATCATGGTATTCTGTTTGACGGCCAAGATGGCTGCGTTCGCTGGCAGATCGGTAGCCCATAACCTGCATTGTGTCACCCGTCAAAGTTGTTCGTAGAGCAGCCCTCAGAAGCAATGAAGGTCATGTGGCGCACACCACGGCGGTGCCTTGCTGGGTCATCGCGGATCAACAAGTCGCATGCATGTATGCATCCGTCAGGGTCCTTGGGCGCCGCCCTCTCAGGCTGGCCTGATTCACTTGGCGGGCACAGCAACGTTCTTGCGCGGGTTGATTTCGCAGGCATTGACCTTGGAGGCGAAGCGCAGCGAGCACAGCGACTCGTGAGCCCACTCCCGAGAGGGCGCCACGTTGACAAACATGAGCGTCTTGGCGTCGCCTCCCAAGCAGGGCTGCGTGGCATAGAGCAATGCATCCACACGTCAAGCAGCAGCGATACGCAGGTCAACAGGTCAAATGGCCACGGTGTAAACAATGCTCACGGGTCGCTTGCATGCAGCTTGCATGCATTCAGAGGCAGGCAGATTCAGCCGTTCAAGCCCCACACACAGCAGTTTGCATATTTGATACTTCTAACAACCCTGGGCGTGCACAATGTCAACGCTGCCTTGTCAGCAAGCGCCACACGTACTGAAGCTTACCCACCAGCCGCCCTGCCACACCCTCCCTCTTGCATGAATGCCTGCCTCTCACACTCCCAGACAGCCCAACCTCCCCATGCTCCCACCTGTGCTGCTGACGTCATCTGACTGTGGCATTTACCATACTACAAGTGCAGGTCAGTGCTGAGTTGCGTACGCACCTGCAGTAGGTATGTGAGCTTGGAGTTGCGGAAGGGCACGTGCTTCTCCTTGTTAGCCAGCGCCATGATCACGTCACCTGCACGCAACACCACCACACACGCACACTCGAGCTGATGAGCCGAGGCCAGCCTCACCCTCACTGCTAGCACAAGATGTCGGGGCTGGCCCGCGTGCCAAACGTGCATGCTGCACACAACAATGACAACCATGCAAGCTGTAGTGTGAGGTGGTTGTGCATCAGACCGCAGCTGGCCACTGCTGCTGTTGCTGCGATGCCAAACTACGCTTTCCAAACTACCTAACTGGCTAGGCAACACAGTGCTACGCAATACGGTACACGTTGCCAGTACGGTGTGATCGCACCATGGCATGAGCACAGGCAGCGTACACCCCTTCCTCCTGCTGGCGGTACAACAGGCACGCTGCCGGCCTGGGCTCGAGAGCCACCAGAGCGCCATCCACAGCTAACGCACACCGCATGCGCATGTGCATGTGCATGCACTTCTCTCTTCTCCCTCACCCAGCGCGCTGAGCGACTTGTTGATATTCTGCGCCTCTGTGAGCCTCACGCCTGTCGCGCCGCTCTCCTTGACGCGCTCGCTGCCGGCCAGGTCAATCAAGTTGAGCATGCCTGCGGGCATCATGAGTTATTTTGTGCATGAACATGAATCGGTAACCAGTGAGGTACACTTCGAGCAACCGGTGGGCAAGCCACTACAGGAGTTTGAGGCAGTGAGCTGTTGCTGTGCCATGTGCGTGGTGCCCTGTAAACATCCTCGATTCCGCACGCACACTATCGATCAGCCGGTGAGGCTGCTTTGTGCTATGTGCGGCATTGTGATGTGTTATTTCTGACGTCAGGCATGCACGTTGGCCAGGGCGACCGACGCACCCAGGACCTTGACGCCTGTGTTTGAGTTGATGCCCTCGATTTTCAGCGCGAACACCATGTGGCTGCGGGATGACTGCTCGTTCATCGCCGTGAAGCCCACAGACCTGCACGCACGCGAGTATGTGTGCACTTATGCAGGCGCAACACAGGTCAGGGGAGTTGTATTGAGATGCTAAGCAGGGCGGGGTAGGTGCATGATGTTCGTTGCTGCGGCATGACCACTATATGCATTTGTGAACGCATTGCAAATGCTTGATCCGTCCTTCACCTGTGCACATGGCACACAGGGCTGAGGGACTGTTCCCTTTCCATGATGCTTGCAATCGTATGTGACAGGCAGTGGACTGTTGACCATCCGACAGCCGCAATGCATGGGGGCATCCCTGACACCCCTGCTGTCAGCCAAGCTCTCACTTGCAACCCCCCTCCCTGCACCCACCTCTTCTCCATGGCATCCGCCAGCAGCGCCTCCACCGCCTCCGGGCTGCTGACGTCCACCACCGTCAAGTCAGTGACGGTCGTCACGCCGGCGCTCAGGTCGTGCTGCACCTGCACACCACGCACACCATAGCATGCTTGCTGCATGTCACCATACCAATACCGGGTGGCACGCCACATGACCCCACGTCACTCCTTCTGATGCCGGCGTGCGTGTACCCGCATGATGGGCAGGAGCTGCAGGGGGCTGCCAAGCGCATGCGTGTGGCAGTGGTGGTGACGGAACGCATCAGCCGCCTGACTCCTGAGCCTGCTGCACCCCACTCTCCCTGCTCAATACAACGCCATGATGCACTGAAGTACATACGGTATGCAGCTGCCGCATGCCAGCTGGGCAGTCCCGTGCCGCCCCCTTACCGTGTGCTTCCTCCCCTCTGAAGCCGCCGCCCCCTTCTTCTTAGCCAGCAGGTCCTTGTACTCCTCGTTGTAGATCTCAAGCATGCTCGCCTGCACAAGGGCGTGAGCAAGCAAGTGCACGGAAAGTTGCTTGGAGCCTGGCCTGGTACTGGGTGCTGCATGCAGAGCGCAGCTGACAGCGTAGTGCGCTTTTGATGGGAATCGGACGGAATTGGGGTAATGCGCTTGTGGCCTGCAGCGTTCTGCACGTCGCCCCAGCCATTCCGTCGTCCCATGAGCGACCAACGCACAATTGTACCCAGATTGCACCCGCGTCGCTTCAGACCAGCGCATAACAGCAGGAAGCACACACACAGCCCCGTGCAACTGACCTGCATGTTGAACTGCCAGCCCTGCTGCCCCAGCTTGATGCTGCTCTCGAATATTTGTCGCATGGCGCGGGGGATCATGCCTGGCTGGTCGCGGCTGCCCAACATGGTGTAGGTCTTGCCGCTGCCTGTCTGGCCGTACGCAAAGATGCACACCTGCAAAATGCACAGCCACCACCCGGCGTCTTGATCTCCATGATTAAGATGACCTCCAACAGCAGCGCAAGTAAGTACCCAGGGCTGAGGACATGCATATAGCTAGCGGTGTTGGCATAGGCAGGGTGTATCAATACACATCCAGCACAATGACGGGTTTGCAGCCCGACACTCGAATGTGGCTGATCAAGTTCAAGGCAGAGATGCCCGTGGGGTCCATGGACAGACAGGAACACATGGGCTTGATGAATACATGATACGGTATGCCAGGTGTGTGTGTGTGTGTCAGGGTTAGGCGTGTTCAATGCCGCTACGGGTGGCTCTGCTACTATGCCCCCACCTTGTGTCCATCCAGCGCGGACTGCACGAGGTCGCTGATCTCCTCAAACACCGTCTCTTGCGTGGAGGTGCAGCCAAACACCTTGTCAAAGCCAAACGTGTGCTTCTCAGGCGCCTTGCCGCTCAGGTTGGAGGGCACCTGCAGGAAGGTGTGTGGCTGGCGGTCAGCACGGGATCATTGCAGCATGCGCGGCTGGACCACAAGCCGCAAGCAATATTTATGTTTTTACACGTGAGGATAATGCCTGAATCCCCACGATGACACACCTTTTTCCCCTGCAACCATGCAAGTACGAGTGATTGAACAGGCAGGCTGTTGGGTTGCGATGCGGCATCAACAGCATTACTGATACTCGCATGGATATCGCACCCAGCCAGCGACTTCTGCCTGTTCATTAACTCCACTGCAATACGGAACCACGGATGGCCCTTGCTGTGTGACTACGCCCACGCCTGTCCCAGCTGCCAGTGTCGCTGCGTCCGGTCTGCGTCCAGTGCCGCTCACCGTCACCATGATGCCGCGGCCCAGCAGGTCGCCAGAGGTGGCAAAGTCCACCGCCGTCTCGCTGGCCTCGCCCGCCTCCGCCGCCTCCGCGCCGCTCAGCGGTCTCACGCGGCAGAACACGCGGATGTTGCCCTTGAGCTCCTGCGCCAGCAGCAGCAGCCGCAAGGAGGTGTGAGCAACGCGTGCACGAACAAGTCATTTTGTACGTGCTCACGTGGGAGCATGATGGGAAGGCCAGGAGACAACCCTGACATCTCTCCTTTTGTGAAAAGCATGGTAAGCTGATGGTGCATCAGGAAATATGTGTTGGATCGAGCCGGGCACATGTAATGACAGTGCGGCACCAAGGCAGCGCGGCACGGCAAATTCGACACAGACAGGCGGCGTGCGCTGCATGTGCAGCAGCTTGCCGCGTCCGCCTGTCTGTCTTGGCTTGGGGTGCGAGCCGGGAGCCTGCCCTCCAGGCATACCACTTGGGGCACACACACAGCACCGCAAAGGCGCTAAGCGCAAGGTGTTTGCGCACGCTCCCCCACCTGGATGACGTTGTGCAGCTTGCGGCGCGTGAGCTCGCCCTCGTACACGCGCCGCTCAGCGTCGCCCAGCGACTCCTGCAGCTGCTCCACCTGGGCCTGCAACGCGCAACGCAGGTGAGCAGTGAGGACCCAGTGACCCACCACTGTCTCAGCACCGGAACTTAGAATAAACAGGCAAGCCTACCCGCGCAGTAACCTGCAAGGCGTTGCCCTTGTGGTGTGGTAGGGAAGGCCACCGGCCCTGCATCCCGTCTCCCCTCTACACAAGGACTGAGTGCTTGAGTGCGCAGTGTGACCCATGCATGCCCCTGTCCCCGCACGGCCCGACCCCGTGCGGTACCCAATACCTCTCTCCCATGCATTCGTGCCTTCCTTTGAAACCCTCTCGAGGGCGGCCTTGGGCCTCTGGCTGGCCGGCCGAATGTAAACAGCAACAACATAATACGCGTGTGCGTGTGCGTGTGCGGCCTCACCTTGAGCTCCTTGATCTGGGTGGCGCGGCTGTCTGCCAGCGCGTCTGCCAGCGCGCGGTTCTCCTTGGCCACCGCCAGCTCCTCACGCATGCCGCTCATCATCTTGGACTGCGACGCACACACATGCACACATGCGCACACACATACGTACAGGGTGGTGGCTGGTTCCCAGTCTGGGGGGGGCACGGGCCGTTTGGCCGACACGCTAATGATGCAACACAACATACAGGGTGGTGGCAACGTTTCAAGATGGCGACTGGCAACGCGCCAGCAGGTTTGGTTTGGATTGATTTCCAGACGCGTGAAGCGCATGTCCCTCCCTACACCCACGCGCTCACACATACCATTCCTTAGCATTTGGTGGGCCCCTTAGGTTGGGCAGGCGCGCTGTCAAACACTCGCCTGGGCTGATGCCACACCGTCAGGAGGTCATGCATAGGTTTTGCATGCATGGATACCGTACGATCAGGATCAAACATGTGTGGGAGGGCCAGGGAGGGCAAGTGTAAAGCCAGGTGTTAGGCCACACCACATGATCACCACATGATCGCATGCGCATACCTGTGTCGTCAACTGCATCTCCATGGTGGCCTTATCATGCGTGAGCAACTCCAGCGTCTCCATGCTGTTGCCGCTGGCCGCCCTGAACCTGCAAGCACGCCACCAATGCGTGTAGCGTGCAGCGTGAGAACCCCCTCGGAACCATCCTTATGCACAACGAGTCGCCAGTCCAGTGTCCCCCAGACTTTGCGTTCCGTCCTTTTACAGACCCACGGGAGCAGCCACCTGGAGACCCAGGTTGATCATGACCGGGAAGCGTTTTCCGGGTTTCACCTCGTCTCCCAACTCATCGGATCCCGGCACCCACCTGTCCAGCTCCTCCTGCAGGCGCTTGGCGTCAGCGTTGGCGCGGTCGCGCTCGCCGCGCGTGTTGTCGAGGTCTGCACGCAGCACCGCGAGGTCCTGCCCCACCGCCTCACGCTCGTCACGCAGCTTGGTCACTTGTTCCTGCAGGGGGCGCCGCGTGTAGGTCCCATGGACGGTGTGTGTAGTACTGTCAGAATGCGGGTGTGTGCACAACTGCGTGTGCATGGCGGCGCGAGTGTGTTCACACCAAAAATTGTGTGTTCGTGCGTACTTCTGCATGGCGGCACGTTCGTTCACACTGACGAGGTAGAGCTTCCATTGAGGAAGCCGCAGCTGCGCAAACAAGGTCTCGGGGACAGAACGCATAGCGTGCTGACATGCAGACGTTGCTTGCCACTAGCCATCCGTGGGCATGCAGCCTGCAGCCTGCGGCCAGGCATGTTGGCAGATGGCATCTGGCGCCCTGGCCGCACCTTCTCGTATGCCAGCAGCTGCTCCAGGCTCTTCACGCGCCCTCCCAGCTCCGCGGCCTGGCCCTGCAGCTCGTCCTTGGCGCGCTGCACCTCGTCACGCTTGGCCTTCTCAGCAGTCAGGTCGGCCTGCGCAGCGCATCGCACAGTGCACCGCACATTGTTGTTGTGTACACTTGGCCAGCCAGCCAGACCCAAAGCTGCCCTCGAGAAAGGTTCACAGAAGGCACGCACGCATGGTACGTTGCACACCAGTCGCAAAGGCGGTCGTGCAGGGCCCCGAGATAAACCAGTGAACCACACACGCTGCCTAAGCACACGGGTACTGCCAGGTGCAATGCTGCATGCGCAACCGGGATTGGATTTTGCTTCCGTCAAGCGGTACGTTTTGTGCAACGTTTGTGCTTCAGGTGCCAGACGTCAGCGGGGGCTTGCGTTTGGAGGCGCATCGCGGTCGGCCTCACCTGCAGCGAGGTGTTGTAGTTCTGCAGCGTGGTGGAGTACTTCTGGCTCGTGCGCACGAGCTCCTCCATCTCACGGATCTGTACACAGAGCATGGCATGGCAGGGCAGGGTGAGAAGCAATCCAGAGTGGCATGTGGTTGATGCATGTGTGGGGTTGGTGCTGCCAGGCATCGTGCATCACACAGGCAAGACCAACGTCCGTATGCTGTGTATGGGCTTTGCTACATGCCACATATCACCGAGCGCCTCTCTCCAAACAACGAGCCTTTAGCACGAGGGGACAGCCGTTCGCCCTATGCAGCCGCGACCCGCTTCATCACTTCCATGCTCACCCACACACCCACATGCACAGCCTCGCGGGAGCAAATAACCCCAACACACGCATGCACCCGTTCCCCAAGGAGGGCAGCTCCCAGCCTGCTTCCTTGCATCAGCGCGTCCATGGGCGTCAGTGTGGCGTACCTTGCCCTCCTTGTCCTCCAGCGCCTGCTGGGTCCTGGCCAGGTCAGCACTGAGGCCCGCCAGCCGCTCCTTGGCCTCACTCAGCGCGGCCTCGCGCCGCGACACCTCGCCTTCCGCCGCAGCCAGCGCCTCGCCCAGCTTCGCGTTCTGGGCCTCCTGCGCTCACACGTCAGTACGTGGTCAGTACACGGAAGAGATGCGTAGCACAGCAGGAGGGTGTGATACGGGTGGAAGGTATGCAGGTTGTGGTCTGGTGCTATGAAGCCAGGTGGCTTGCATGAAGTGCAGTGCCGCATACTGGGGCTGCACGATTGACTGCATCGCGCCTGCATCGTTGTGCCACGTCCACCAGCGCCAGTATGCTGGGGCAGCATGCCGTGCAACTGAGCTGCGGTAGCGTACAACACCGCCCGCTGGCCTTGCATGCAGCTAAGGCTGTTTTCATGCACTGCTGAGCCAGACTGCTTGGCTAATCGCATCTAGGCGGCAGGACCAAGCATGCAATACCATTGCATGTGCATGGGTAGGGTCATGTCGCACCCGTGCCTGCCCGCGCCAGATGGTCGCCGTGAACTGTCGCCCACACATAATGCGGATCAATGAATCCTGAGGATCATGCCAGGAGGTGTCTAACCTGCAAATCCAGCAGCTCCTTGACCTCCTTGACCTGCTTGTCCACCTCCTCCATCTTGGCAGCAAGCGCTGCACGCTCTGCCTCCGCTGCTGCCTGCAGCTCAGCCACATGGGCCTGCCACTGCTGCACGTCCATCTCCAGCCGATGGTTGTTGTTGATTAGGTGTCTCCCCAAGGCCCTGCGATGCATCGGTTAGGCTTTGGCGATATCTCTTGCGTAGTGCAGCCGTTCAGACAGCTAGCGGCACCGTGCCGTGGCCAACAATCTGGTCGGTGTGTTGCTAACGTTATAGCCCATGTTGTGATTGACTGGTGCAAAACGCTTGCTGTTTGGCGCACGTGTGGGTTTCTTCCCGCCAGCGTTTTTGGTCAACATTTCGCACCTCAGCTCCTTCACGTGGGGGCCATAGACCTCCAGCTTCTTCTCTGGGCGTGTGCCCTTCGCGAAAGTTAAGCGCTTATTCAGCACCTCATCCTGGTCTTGCCCGGTTCTGTGGGGCAAAGGGCAAACGCAGCACCAAGTCACAGTGTTGGGTACACTTGCTGACTGTAGGCAAGCAACTTAGTGGCTGTTCAAACGGCTGCAGACTTGCTAGAATGCTTTTCAGCACTGCGGCAGCTGTGAAGCAAGTCTCTTGCCGCTCACGCGTGCACGAGTGAGCTCACCTGTCGCTGATGTCCTCCCATGTCTCCTCGGGCACGGGGGCAAGCGCCTCGCTCACGCTTGCTGCAGCTTTTGACGATGTCGCCTGTTGTAGGGTGGAGCCTCTGAGAGTGGAGCCGGTCTGTCCCGTCCCAGCAGAGTTGCTGGAGCGAGTGGGACGGGTGTACGCAGGGGCCTGGCTGCCGACACGCTTTGCCTCAGGAATACCTTCAAGTGCTGGCTCTGCTTTGCGCTTCAGAGTGTTCGTGGCCTGCATAGGATGTGCAGCATGGCACAAGCAGGTGCCTTTTGGCTTCTGATACGTTGCCGCTGACACAGTGCCTGTTGTGACGGCGGACCACTCAGTCAATCATGCGTTCATACCTTCTCTGCAAGTGGCTTGGCGACCTGATGCTGCGCTGTTCCCGGTCTTGGTATGCGGCTTTCCCTCCTGGTATCATCCATGTTGCTGGCGTCAACCGGTGTTTTGAGCTGTCCGCTCGCCCGGTTCAAAACTGCAGGACTTGACCAGGCAAGGTAGGGGGGAAGCCTTTGCAAGCTGTGTTGTGTTGCGTGGTCATATGGAACACAAGGGTAGGCTCGGCTGAAAGGCTTAGCAGACAGCGGGAACCACGAGGACTCACCATTTGCAGTCTCACACAATGCCGGGCGATGAAGGCGAGTCGTGGACCTCATCGGGCCGCTGCGCACCTATGCATGCCTGGCGGGCGCATATAGGGGAATCAACCGCTGTCCCTGACCTCCAACCTGCGTGCAACTAGTCTGTACAGTACTATTTTTGTTGTGTTGTGGACGTTTTCGGCACAATGCTCGGCCTCAGCCACAGCAATGTTTGCTATGGTGCGCGGAGCAACGCGGCACGGTATGATCTCACGTATTGTGTTTCCGCTATCGTGTCATTCCTGATACTGCGCTTAATACCACGCCTTGAAAATGCTGTTGTGCCGTCCTGCCGTCAGCCTTCAGCGGGCGCCTTGCCGGCCGGTGCTCTGCAAGCCACTCAGAGCGACCATGAAGGGCCTTATCTTCAACTGTGAAGGTAAACTGTAAACTCAGACCTGCCATGTCAGCTATCTGCACCTGTGGAACACGCTTCTTGCTGATCGCCTTGCCAGCCAACCGCTGTGCGCGCTTGCACAAACCTGCTGTGGGTGTTTGCCCTTGCTAGCAGCAGTGCGTGGCACTGCAACATGAGAGCCTCTGAGCGCAAAGTTTGCCTTGAACCTGCTGCACTAGCCTGCTCAGATGCTCAAGTGCTGCACCCACTCACGCCGTGACGCTGACAAGGATGCTTGCTGCTCCCTCCGGTTTTCAGCTGCGCTGTTGGAAACAGAAGACCTTGAACGCCAGGCCTACAATGCCACCTTCGACCATTTCAACGTCACCACCAGTTGCGTGAGAACCTGGACCAGTTAACTTGCTGCCTTGCATGAAAAGCCCCACCCGCCGCCTCCTTCAAGTGCCCCTGAATTCAACTCACTCTGCCCGTTCTGTGTTTCTCTGTCGGTTTACATGCAACAGAGGGCAAAGAGTTTCCTGTGGACTGGAGCGAAGATGAGTTTGCGCTTTTGCGAAACAAGGTGCGTGACGCCCTGGCGTGGTGTGGAGGCGGATCGAATAGTGCTCATAGGCCAGCCTGCGTTATGCCAAGCAGAGCGACATTCCAGGCCTGATGCCCCTTGCACTGTATTGACCTGCTATCCCTGTGGTAATCCGGTTGCTGGCTCTAAGCCTTGCACAGCACAAGCGCGACCGACGTATTGGTGCCAGTGCGGGTTGGCGTGCACGGCCTTGACGATGACACATGCGTGCCGCACAGGTGCATGTGCCCGCATTTGCAATGCACAATGTGTGGCATTTGGTTTCCCTCACTTCACCCACAGACCAGAACGCTGTTTGCATCGTAGGCTATCCGTCGGACAATGTGTGAGAACTGGTGACAGGATGATGGAGCAAACGCCTTGCCAGCCACGGCTTACCCCTCGTGTTATGTTTCGCTGTGTAGATCACCCAGGCTGCACCTGCTGCAGCAGGAGCAAACGGACCCAGCAGCGCGCCTGTGCGCGTCAGCCACGCGGACGAGCGCACAGCTCTCATCCGACAGTACTTCAAGCGTGAGCCTTGCATCAGCCGCAGCGCACCTTGGCCTTCACACCTGCCTTCGCATTCACCCACCTGCTGTTGCATGCAGCAATGTGTGGATGGTCTGCTAGATCGCCTGCCTTGACACACAGAACTGCCAACGTGCGCACATGCACGTGCTCCGGGACACTTGGGGAGCCAGTTTGCCACTGCCGTAAAACCACATCATTATGCCGCATGTGGGCCGTCAGCACCGACCTGATCGTGGGATAGAGGTGCCGTGCGACAGGCAACACCACAAGCAAAACAGCGTGTTTCGGTGTAGACAGCATTGAACGCATTTAACGGCCATAGGTCAAGGCCAGTGAGGCTGCCCTCCCCCGCACACACGCATGAAATGCACATGCATGTCCATTTGGGTCACACACGCACGGCATGCGCATGCATGGTCATTTGGGTCACACATGCACAACACTCGCATGAACGTTCATTTGGGTCACATATACACTGATAAACACAACATGCTCATGCATGTTCATTTGGGTCACACGGCGTGCCCCTGTTGCGCATGGCCTCTGCGGCATGCAGAGTCCGGGTGGCCTACCTCGGACCTAAGCCCCGCCGCACCCCCCGCCAGCTCTCAGGAACAGACCGCGCTGCTGGACGCGCTCTCGCAGTACCACCAGCAGTGCTTCAATGAAATGGTCGCGTGAGTGGTGGAATGCCCTGCTGAATAGGGCGCAGATTGCCGCTCGTACGCACCCTCCCCCTTTGCGTTCCTGCAGCAGCTTGATCATGCGTTCAACGCGGCAACAACTGTGAGGCTGGTGCTGCTGATGCACGGTCTAATGGACTGAGTGCTCTATGTCCGTGCTGCCACCACAGCACGCTCCACATCAGCACGGTGGTGTTGGTGGCAGCACCGTGGTCTCGCGTTTACCCGCTTTGACTACACTGACTGGCTGTCTGGCGTGGCTCTGCTCCACTGAACGGCGTGCTAGGAGATTCCTTTCTCCAGCACACCTACTGCCTGTTCAGCCAGGACATAAATATCACGCTGCCCTGGTGGTGCCCACTCCATGCACTTTGCACTGCATGTGTGCATGGTGCCTATCAACATGCGGCGGGCGCGTTGGTGTGTTGGTGTGTTGGTGTTGGTGCAGGGACGGCGACCTTGAGGCGCGGCCCGGTGTGCTGCGTGTGGTGGATGAGGCGCGTGCAGCCGGCATCAAGGTGAGAGGCGCCTTCGTCTCCTGCCTGCTGCTTGCGGCTTGCGGCTTGGCCTGCCTTCTGTGGGCTCATTAAGTCATCATTGGATGCAGGCACATGGAATTTTAGTGGTGCCTGCTGCATCACACAATGCCCCTTCTACAATTGGTGTCAGGTGTGCATCACAGTACAACTTCCAGGTGCTTGGGCAGGTTGAAGTTAAGGTTCGCGCCTGGCGGTATCAAGGTGTGGGGGTGGCGCGTGGTGGCGGACGTGCTGTGCTGCGTGCGCAGGTGGGCATCTGCGCCGTGGGCAGCAAACTGCAGGCGGCGCCCGCCATCAAGGCGGCGCTCGGGGAGGAGCGGTACGACGCGCTGGCATGCGTGGTGACTGGTGAGGGCACTGATGGAGGCCCCTAATAAACACCAATAAGCCTTTATAAAAAACGCTTTTTAGGGAGCTTGGGCAGCTTACCAAACAGCTCGTGCAGCTTGTCAAACATGGCTATGGTCAGCGCTAGGTTGTTCAAGCTCAAAAGGCCAGCAAAATGCAGGTATCGGGCACGCCCCAGAGTCGCTGCTGCTGACGAGTAACACGAGCACCGTGATGCGCTGCTGCTGCATGGTGGTTGCTTGTTCGCAGCAGCCAGCACGCCACGTGCGAGGCACCAGCCGGCCCGGTGGGACAGTGCATTGGTGAAGCACTGCGTCCGTTGTCGTGACGTGCATGATTGTGCACGTGCGACAAGTGTAGTGGCACAGGAACGGGTGTTGCTCGCTGTCGGTTTGCACTGAGAGGCGTTGTTGAGCCCAACAGAAACATGCGCCTAAAGCGAACGGCGCCGTGCCCAAGCCGCCAGGGGCGTATGGGCTTTGCATGAAAATACCACCAACCCCGGAATGCACTGCCAATTACGCACCCCCACCGCCACACATATGCACACTGCACGGCCCTACGGGAACAAATAGCACTTACACACCTTCCTGTACACGGCTGTGGTTGCTGTACGAACAAAACCGTGCTACATGTGTGTGTGTGTGTGCACATGTGTGGCACTGGTGTGCAGGCGCTGACGTGCCGGGAGGCACCGCCAAGGCTCAGGAGGGCGGTGGCAGCGCCGCCAGCGCCGCCGCGTACTGCGCCGCCGCCGCGCGCATGGGCGTGAAGCCCGAGGAGTGCGTGGTGGTGGAGGGCTGCGTGGAGGGGCTGGCGGCAGCGCGCGACGCCGGCATGCGCTGCATCATCACCTACACGCCCACCAGCAAGGCGCAGGTGGGGCAGCGGCGACGGCGCACCATGCACCTCAAAGCGCCACACAATGCACACGGCAGTACATTCAAATCATTTTTAGGCTTGCATCATAGCGTTCCACATACTGAGTTTTTGCCCGCCTCTCCGTCGCGTATGCATTTTGCGTCTTGTGTAGTGAATTAGTGATGCACGCGCACCGATCAATGCTGCGGACACTTTGGGCAAGCCCAGCATTTGTTTGATGTGTGGCTACATCTACCACAATGAACAGTCCATGTCCTGTCTGCGACCCTTGTTTGCACTTTCCGCTCCATCCGTGCTGCTGCTGCTGCTGCTGCACTGCTGCACGCGCAGTCGTTCCCTGGTGCGGAGCGCATCGTGGCCGCGCTGGGCTTCCCAGCCAACATCACCGTTAAGGAGATGCAGGAGAAGCGCATCGTGCAGGTATGGTAGGCCGCTCGCCTGCGCACGTGCTTCTTGTTGTCTAAACTCGGCCAGCCAGCCAGAGGCCCAAGGCCGCTCACCTGTGTATGTGCTTCGTACCTTGCTTGAGCGTGTCCCTGCAGTTGTGGATTCACACTTAGGGTGCGCAGCAATTCAATCCATACTGGGGGGGGGGGGGTGATGCGCTGTTGAGGGGAAGTTTTGAATGTGCAGCCGTAACGCTGCGCTTGCCCGAGGGCAACCTGAAGCTGGGGACCCAGGCGGTGCCGCGGTCTCTGGAACCGCGCGCAAAGCGCATCCATCACTGCATTTGATTGGTGCGTCCTGGATGCAACCGTGAACGGCTTGATGGTCACGATTCTGATCGCTCACAAAGGACGCTGCGCGGTGTGCTGTCACTACTGTGTGCATAAAGGATGACCGCTGGGAGATGACGGTGACGGACTCTGGCATCTACTTCCATGCGCCCGACGAAAAGCTGTGAGGAAGCTGCCTGCTGAGCCACAGCACCCACCTGCAGCAGCCGGGCGCATGTCGCGTTGCAGGAGATGGACCCAAAGCGCGCTGCTAACGCGCCTGACCAGGCTCCATTTTGCGCCTTCCAAACTGCCCGCCTGCGTGCATCTGGGTCAGCGCCCGTCCAGCGGCTGGGGTGCAGAGTGACCCCATAAGGTCCAGCTAATAATGCTTATCGAGGTGGGTGCGTTGGCTCGATGACGGCCTCTGTGCCAGTTGTAAGTCACGTGATGTGATCCCACCATCACTGGGTAACAGGCCTTGCATACAGTGGGCCGGCAGGTATTTTCCAGCTCAAGTTACGCCTGTGATGTTTGCTGCTGCATGCACAGATACGTTTCTGTGCATCGGGCTGGCAGTCTGATTTTTGGGCCTTACCAAGGTTTTGCGTCTGCCGTTGTTTGATGTTTTGTTTGCGGTTTGCTTCTCGTTCTCGGTGTGTTTGCTGTTTGTGGTCGACGGTCGTTGTTGCCTGAATGCTGGATGGCGTTCTTCCGTGCATGGTGGAAGCAACAACGGCAACAGGCACTGCTGCAAGGGTGTGGATGATTCAGGCTCGATAAAGGCAGTTGTCAACGGGGAGCCCAGCGGTTCAGGGGTTCCGAGTTACGACACATGTGCGTTTTCCTGGCGTGCTGTATGGAGTACGGACCCCTCGAGCTAATGCCCTTTTCACCTCTCGGGCTGCAACATCACTACACTCCGTTTTGTGCCGGCACGAATCCTCCTCAGCGTGCCAGGCCATTTTCCCATTTATCCATCTTGTCTGCTTGCTGCGCTGGTCGTTCTGGGTTTTGAGGTGCTTACCCGCCTGGCCGTGACAGCAGACTGGCCTGTAAGCCTTGTAACACAAGAATGTGCGTTTAACACATGAGCACGACCATCAGTGTACAGCGCCAGACACAACTGCACCATTTACATTCTCAGGTGGGCAATCCTCGCTGGTTTGAGGAGCGTGCGCTGCGGCAAATGCCAGCCGTGTACTGCTGGTCTTGCCGGAGTGTCCTTTCTGCAAGCACTCGGAGGTCATCCAAACTGCGGCGCAACGTTATCCGCAAGAACTGAGAGCAGAGCCAAGCATGAGCATTAATGAGTATACGTGGGGATCAGCACCGAGGGCAGCATTGGGTAACACGCATGCAGAGGCGTGCCCTCTCTGGCCCCGCATGTCAATTGGCCAGCGGCAATCGCGCTGTCCAGAGGATTGGCGGTGGGTGTGGTGGGATCAAACGCAAATCAACAACAACCGCAGTTGTCAGACGAAGCCAGCTGACGTGTTGAGATGGATAATGAGAAATACCTGATGGATCAGCTGATGATTTTGCACAAGTTTATTGTTCGGCATTCTACATGCCGGCAGCGCGGCAAACACAAACAAGACAGAACGGTCATGAGATAAGGTCTTTTGTGCTAGGTACAGCAGCAGGCAAAGCAGCAGGTACAGCAGCTACTGCTAATCATGGACGTTCCATCATGACGCTTGGCGCACACAATCATGCACTCCAATGGCGCGGTACAACATCGCAAATTGCTGATCATCCGGCAGAAGCAAGCAAATCAGTATCACAGTATGGCATTGAGATGGTAGCTCTCTCAATCACGCATTGCATACAGGATCACAAGTGTTGTCATCGTGAGCGCCTACGCATCACGCTTGAGGTCAGCAGCGTTATGAATATACAATCACGGCGTGCATTGCATGCAGGTTCAGCAGCTCGAATGGGCTTTGTTCACCGGCGTTGATTTATCACAAGCGGATCAGGTCTGATAGTGGGCCACGCACCAGTGCCCTCATGGATTGCCAACTCTTATGGCAACTACAAATAGCCGCAATTAGATTGACGTTCAATCGTACATGCATCCGCAATTAGGTTGGCGTGTGGAAGCCATGCCGGTGTACTCTCGCTACGGACACAAAGGTTGCTCAGTAGCACGACGACAGTGCAGGTCTACAGGGTTTGCAGCATGCTGTTGATCTCCTCCTTCAGCTGCACCACCGCCCAGGCCGCGTGGTTGGACAGCATGCCCACCAGCTCAGGCGAGTAGTTCATCGCCATCGTGTTGATGAGTGGGAACTCACGCAGGCTGGTGTCCACAAAGTTGACGGCGGCGCCTTCGCTCATCTGCAATCCCTCATGGAGCCACCACACACGCGCACACAGTGTACACATGAGCAAATGGCTTGCCGGCACAATACGTCCTTCGCGAGCTAGGCACGCACAAGGACGCTGCGTGAACCGACTCCGGGGACGGCATGGATGGGCTAAACACCGCTGCACAGGGGTGGCTTGCAGGGTGTGGCAAACACTGGCGGGCACCACTTTGTTGATGGACATGACATCACTTGTCCTATCTGGCCATGCATGGATGTCCAAGAGGGTCATTCATTGATTGGGACGAGCATGTAACAGCTACAACGCGAGTGACTTGTGAGGCCAACATCAGATCGGCTGAAGGCCGCATGGCAGTACGAGTGTGCCTGGTCTTGCTGTGCGGCCCGCCAGCGCGCGTCGGACCAAATGCAGGCGTCATCACTTGCCTTGTTGGCGGCGCTCTGCCTTTCACTTGCCAGCTTGTCCTTCATCTCAAGCGGCAGCGATTCCTCCCACCTGCATTTGTGGGGACACAGAATCATGATGGACGAGTGTAAACAACAAGAAGAACAAGAGCAGGACTAAATGGTCCTGCTGGTGGAGGTGAGGGGATACCGGCAGGCCGGGCCGCCGGCCGGAATGCTGCTGGGCCCCACCCCACAGCCTCAATACTTCACTAGCGCACGAGCCTGCGCACGAGCTGCCTTGCACGAATGTCCGGCAGTGCAGGGGAGCTATGGACTGTGTGAATCAATGGGCCAATGCTGCAATTCTGCATGTCAGCATGCGTGCAGGCCTGCTGCGCCTCAAGTGAAGGAACACTGCCTTCCGCTGAACTAATTTCCCAACCCAGAAGTCAGCACCGCGAACATGAGTGCAATGCGGTAGCACGTGCCTGGGTTGGGTGCTGTTCCATATGATGAGCAGGTCCACCTCCCAGCCGCCCGGGATGCCCAGGAACTTGTTCTCAAGGACGGTGTGCTTGCCGCGGTACCACACGGGGCCGCCCGCCGCAAACCTCGCCTGTAGACGCACACAAAGATATACCGCTATACGTAATTTAGGTAAATGACTAAATGTTGAGGCCAGTCACACTGAGATCGTGCCCTGCACGCATAATTTATGGCGGCAGGGTGGACAATACACTTTGATGGTCCTGTAGCATCCGCCAGCTCCGCTTTGTGATATGGCTGCCTCCCATGGAGGCATGCGCTCAACCGTTGCCGGAGACGGTCCATCGACCAATCGCACGGCTGCAGCTGCAACATGCCCCAACATCGTTGTCAAAACCACATGCAGACGGGGCCTGAGCGTGCTTGCTGCCTTTGAAACGCTTGCATCCGCCGTTACACCACTCCCGCCCGCACGTGCGCTTGCGGCATGCTCACCTCCGCAGCCTTCCACAGCGCGTTCCAGCCCTCGCTGGCAAAGACCTTTCGCCCGGCGTTGAAATCCGCCAGCGGGATCTTGTCGGTCGTGCGGCCCGGGTAGCGGCCGAACAGGCCGCTGATGTCGTCAGAGATCTGCGCCCAGGGGGCCTCCCCCATGGCGGGGGTGAAGCGCGTGGCGCAGAAGCACACGATGCTGGCCACCTTGCGCCTGTGCAGGACACAGGACCAGGCAGGCGGGGCAGGGCATGACGCCCTTGAAGCAGTACACCAGCCACGCGTCACAATGCCTGGGGTCAGCCCCACACCTGGACGCCTCAAATGCGCTGCTGCCGGCAGGGGTTGCATGCTTGCATACTTGCATGGCGTTGCCTTGCCTCCTTACCTGAGCAACGGGTGGATGCCTAGCACATCGGTGCCGCCTCCATCCGTGAACTGCAGCTCCTGGTTGCGCCATTCCTGCTGGTCCCAGTAGTGCAGCGTGGACCCACCCAGCACCTTGTGCAGCGGAGCGTCCGTCTGCAGCCTGCGACCGGGCGCCAGCAAGCATTGACCACATTGCAATGGAGTGCATTGCTGCCACAAGATCATTGCACACTGCCAGTGGCTGCAACACACCGTACCTGCACGGCTAAATCCCCAAAGCTTTGCTTATACCCGCAAGCATGCATGACCGTGGTGACTGACACACCCCGTGCATTTGCGCTGAACCGATGGCTCAGCCATTCCGACAATTGACGTGCAGGCGTGCAGCGCTTCATGCAATGAGGTGCACGCCGCATACCGGTTTGAGTTTCATGCAGTGAGACGCCTTTGTGAGACAACCAAAACGGAGCTATCGTTGAGTGTGAGAGCAGCGATAGGCTCACTTGTAGGTGATGAAGGATGAGCTGATGCCGGCGGCCTCAGCCATAGTGGCGGGACCCGCGCGCCGCACCTTGACGTCCGCACCCTTGGACCCTTCAGTGGAACACGCATGCGCATGCACCAGCAGTAGGAGCCGCACACATCGACATGTCACAATCAGCACAAGCACAGTGGGCACAACTGGTCCGCCACGCCAACACCGCGCCCGCTCCCCTGATGCAAGCGATGGAGGCAACAATTACGTCCTGGGATGGTGCCCGCGGCGGGCTGTGCAGTACGCTACAGGGTCTCCGCGGTGCGCTGCCGACCTTTCGCCCCGTATTGCGAGTGACCCACAAGTAGCATCACATCAGCATGACAAGCCCTCCTGCACAAGTGTACTGCACACAAGCCTAGTGTTCACTACAACAAAGCCATCACCGTGCATGATGGAATTGCAAAACACGTCGCGGCGGCCCTGACCTGCGCCCACCGCCGTCGCCACCAGTTCCTTGAGCGCCTTTCCGGGCTCCACCAGGCGTGTGTTGATGCCTAGCGGCTCTACCCAGCCGCCGCCCAGCAGGTGGTGGCCGTGCTTTATGCCAGGCGCGACAGCGCGCGTCGGCAGCGGCACACCGGCGTACAGCGGCGTCCACTCCGCAGGGAAAAATAGCATCTTGTCCTTGGGCTCCATGATCGCCTACAGTGTGAGGGTGGTGCCGTGTGCCCATGTGTGTGAGATGAGCACCAACACCGCACCAGGATTTGCTGCCATATTGACCTCGCAAGCGGTGGCCTTGCAGGCCGTTAGGGCATGGATTGGCTGTTGTGTGTGCACTGACTGTGCAGCGTGCGTAATGCGCGCCTGATTACATATTGCTTGTATAAAGCAGGCCACGATGACGCATGAGCAAGGGCCAGCGGGAGCAGGTGCAAGCCTTAGGTCACAATGCGTCTCTGCCTTGCTCATCGCTGATGAGCCCGTTGCACACAGACCGTGGTGCAGTGGAGAGGGAGCGGCCGCAATGCACCATCAGGCAACACGTGCACCTGCAAACACCTGTGCTGCATGGTGTGTGTGACGAACTTTCTTGCACCCACCATGGTCATGATGGGGAAAGGCATGCTTTTATCCCTGCAGGCGGAGTACACCTTGAGACCCAGGCGCTTGGCGTCGTCGTGCACACGCGCCGCCACGCCGCCGCGCGTGCCCTCGGTCGTGACCGTGGAGTGCTCCCAGTCGCCCACTCCGAAGGGCTCCAGGAAAGCGCTGGCGATGCCCTTGGTCCAGCCACGCACCTGCATGCACGCGTGTCCAGTGCGCCAGGCTTTGTGTTCAGCCAGCCCAAAACTGGTGGGGGCGTCGTCAACCAATATGGTATCAAAGAGGGCGTTGACGGTTGCGTGCAGCTACAGTGGATGGAGGGCACGTGCCGTGAGCATGGGGCTGGGTTCACAAATCAGTGGCAAGCGAAGGGATGTATGTGCGGCTGTGCATGGCGCCGTACTTCCTGTGTAACCCCTTTTGTTTATTTATACGCACGCCCTTCACAACTGCACGCAGCCGTGTACCTACACGCGTATGCCCCATGCGGCTAGCGTGTGCAACATGCAACGCGCTGGCTCCTCATTACTGCCAAGCAAAACTCGGGAGCATTTGAGCCTCCGTCCTCAACGCACCATCAACCGGCAAGCAGGATCATGGCAGCATTGAATCCACACGCTGGCCCCTTGTCATAAGCGAGTGATGCACTAACCGCGTTGCGATCTGAGAAAGCAGGCTTGGCGAGGTTGGCGATAACGTCACCCAGGAACTTGAACAGGGGCTCGGCATCCGCCAGCGCATCTGCGTACGCCTTGCCCTTGGCGCCCATGTCAGTTGCTGCCTTCACAGTCAGCGCCTCCGGGGCGACATACGGGCCCAGGAACTCTTCCACGCACGCCTTCTCCTGGAACGAGAATGCGCCGTTGAGCCATGACGCACCTGTGGGATGACAGCAGCGTGTATATGAAGGAAACGCAAACTGACCATCGGCTACGGCTTCAAGCAGAGTGAGAGTTTGCTCTCGGAATGGCTTTGACCATATGCCCACTCCTGCCCACCCACAGTGGGGTGCCCACATGTAAAGGCGGCCTCCAAAGAACTGCAAAAGTCACAGGCCATAGCCGTTATACAAGGACTGCCTCTGTACGTCGCTGCGCTCATTGAGTAGTTGCACGGGCGGTTGGAACCCTGCACACCAGCTGCACACGCTGCAGGCCACACAGCACGTGGCAGCTTCACAGGCAAGGCCAGACCATCGTAGTACAACCTGCAAAGTATTTGAGCCTGAGTTGTGTACCTGATGTGGTGGAAAGATACCGCGCCTGCGACAGCACGCCCAGGTGGTGAAGACCACGCAACACCCCCAAGCCACAAGTGCTTGCCCTCATGCCCCCTGCGAGTAAGAAAGTGTTGTGAAGTCGCAGCACCAGGGAAAGTGCTGCTTTGTTGATAACCCTGGAAATGAAGCAGTTGAACACAAGCATGCAAGGGTTTGAAGTGCAAACTGTTGGTCCTTAAAGTGCTGTTAGGGGGATCAGATGCAATATCACCGTAGCCGTGACAGCCAAAGTGCAACGGCTGAAAAATAGCTCGTTGCGAGGAAGCGACCCGAGTGCGCAGGAATACACTCACCGCCCGATATGCAGACCCCGAAGTTTGGCTTAGCTTGCAAGTCAGGCAAGCCAAAGTCTCCATCTGAAAGCTCTGGGAATGCCAAGGTGTTTGCGGTAGAGTCCCCTGTGAAGACCTTGCAAACGATTATTGCGTCGTCTGCTTGCAACACGGCGGAACCGTGTACAGAACAAGCACAGCCCATTTTTCACGGAAGCAAATCAGAACCGAAGGTGCGTTAGGGAGGGCTCATCGTGAAGGAGTGTTTGGACAAATGGTTGACGTGGCTGCCACTGAAACGAGTCTCTCAACTCTTGCTTCGCCGTTGTGACATATGCATGTGTGCAAAAGCAGTACATCAATCCCTGCGGGCGCGTCTGGCTGTGTACTTGTTTGTTGTGGTAACCTGCTGGCGTGTTCGTATTGGGCATCGCTTTGGTACAACCGCACGGTCTCGGTCTCGGCAAGTGTGGGTGCTGCACCTACGTATCAATCCAGCTGTGAAATGTTCTACTCCGTTTCAAAGAGGTACACCTGCCTGGAAGTGTTGTCTGGAACCTGCCACTGTACTGCTGCCACCTACACTGTTTTGTGTGGCGGTGGAACAGCACCCTTCTTTGCAAGCTCCTTTTGGTCGCGCCTTGCCTTAACCTGCAATTGGACTATAACCTACTCCGTTACGTATTGTGAAGGCAAGCGGCCTTGGCCTGCTCGGCTGCTTGCAACACACGTAAAGAGCGGGGCACGTTGTCATCGCATGTGAGGACAACACACAATGATGTGTGTGTATCTGCACACGGACCTGCTTCAAAGACAGTTCGTGCTGGAAACCTTCGTGCGGTCCAGCTCGGCGGCGCCATCCCTGCAGGTGTTGGCGTTGGGTTGGGTTCACGACTTCAGCAGTGATGATGCCCTCCAGCTACTCCAGCTGTTGCATGCGCTGCGGGGCTCGCCGCACCGTGCCGGGCTGCGCTGCATCCTGCTCCCCGAATCACATGCAGATGCGGTGGATGTGCTGGCTGAGGGCTTCCGGTCCATCCCCCACCTGCAGGATGTTGAGGTCGGCGTGTGGGCCAGCACCATGGGCTGGCCCATGTGGTGAGGAGCATTCGCATTTGGCGGGGCGGTCAGGAGGCTGTTGATTCGTTTATTTCCCGCTGAGTGGTGTGGGTTGTGGTTGCAAGGGCGCCACATGCTTGTTGTATATGTGAGCTAGCTGTTGATAACATGGTTGATTAAGCGGACCTTAAGGGTGTTTGCATGCCAGCCACATGATGCAGCTGTGCGCTCATGCATGTACTGTATGTGCGCACCCCACCATCACCGCCCACACCGTGCTGATGTACGTGCGGGTTACCCTCACCTGCGCCATATGTGCCTGCCAGGTGGGCCTTGCCTGCCGCATTGCAACTGACAGCTGCGCGCCCCCATAGCGGATCTGTACCACCTATTCCACTGCAACCCCAGCGCTCAGCCTAGCGCACACACACACTGCTGGCCTTGCTTCCGCAATGTTTGTGATCGTAGGTGTTGTTACATGATCGATCCATGCGCTGTTATGTCATCCGTTTATGCTAGGCCAACGGCCATCTAGGCCGCAGTGTCTGCACATAGCTAATGCGTGCTATGGCACCGCTGAATATGGTGCAACTGACCGTATCCCTTAGTGTTCATATGCGGCTCACACCAAACGCTGCTTGATTGCCACTTCCCCACATGCATGACGTTATCCCCACATGCATGACGTTATCCCCACATGCATGACGTTATCCCCACATGCATGACGTTGTCCCCACATGCATGACGTTGTCCCCACATGCATGACGTTATCCCCACATGCATGACGTTATCGCCCTCATTGGCCCTCCCTACTGCTTCCTGCTGGATCACATCATCCTGCACGCCCCGCAGCCCCTCCATCGCTGACGGCTTCCGCCATGCTTCCGCCCCCATTTCCCGTTGATTAACCCTGAGCTCAAGTGTGGTGTGCCTACGACTTCCTCCTCCCTGTATTGATTCTCTACTAGGCAGTTAGTGCTCAGTGGTGAATGACAGGAGGCTCCACTGCTCAGCACATACAATGGCTTGGGGCCCACCAGGGCCAGTGTGTGGCGTCAAGCGTGGCCCTGAGGTCCGGCATGCAAGGGCAGCGGCGCAGCACGAGATCAGCAACCAACCGCACTCAGAACATGCATGCAGCCGGTTATCAGCTGCTGGCGTCAAGGCACAGCGTGTACGACCCCCAACAGCTGGTCTCGGAGCGAGTCCAGCAAACACGGGTGCGCTGGACTGTGTATAGTACTGCCGTGGCGGGTGGTGTGATGCAGCCGCTGCGCCATCATTGCTGACTGGCCTGTTGACTGGGCGCATGCATCGGGAGGCCTACCCGCAATGAGGCGACGCGCTTATGTTGTGTTCACGATGGCGACTGCATGCGGCACTGCATGCTTGTGGCCCGACTGGCAGTCTGGAACACGTCCCTCCCGCCCCGCAGCAGCGCACCACACAGGCCTGACAGGCCATGCCTGCAATTAGCCGAAGTACTGCATGCACCGATGAAGCTTACGGAAGGCCGCATGCAGCTCGCACCGTGGCATGCTTGATGCTTCACCTTAACACGCATTGACCTTGCACGAAGCAGGGCGTACACATGTGTTGCTCGGTACAAGAGCTTTTACAACCACCTCCAGCCAGGCACGTTGGCCTGCTCGCCTGACTTGCCTGTACCATGTGACGCCAGTAGTGTCATTTTGTTTTTGTCATTCGGATGCGCTCGCTTGCATCGTGCGCACGCCACTCAAAAGCGCAGACGCATGTGCAAAGGTATACACCTGCATTGAGAAGGCCACCTGGTCCGAGTGAAGGAATACAGTACAGCTGGTCAGGAGGTTGCGCCATCCCGGCAGCGGAGCCATCGCTATGTAACCCGCCCGGAAAAAGAAAATCCCAGATTGCATTCGCGACGTGCAGTACATTGATTACATCCCACCTAAAATCGTGTGCGTGTGTTTTCATTGCAGGGCAATCAACACCCAGGCTGCTGCCGATTGCAACCATTGTTCACCCTGGAACACCATAGGCTGCCCTACAGCGCACTCGGACGAGGACCGTCACTCAGCAGTCGCTTCAGCAATGGTGCAGCGCTCTCAGTAACACAGCACACAAGTCTCTGGAATACAATACTCTGCTGGCCCCTTGGTTGCACCCTGCGTAGTCTGCTCCCTCGCAACAGCCTGGAACCCGCTGACAGTCGTGTGTTGAGAAGACGGCGCTGGCGGCCCCGCCTTGCGGAACGGAAACGGTCAACACAGGTCAGTTGGTCACTTCAACAGACCACACAACTTACCTGCCCGTGCACCTGTTGTGGCATGGCTTGCAGCAAGTCTGAGTTCAGTACGGCAGCGAGGAGCAAGCGCGAGGCATGTGGGATCTGGATCCTCGCTGACGAATGCGGGTGACCTGGGTGCTGGGGCAGCGAGCTGAACTAGCTGGACTCGTACCGTGAGAGCCTGCTGCAGCACAGCTGTATTTCAAACCCACTCTGGCCAATCGCTGGCATTTTCTCGTCTGCAGGGGTGGCGTCGGTCAGCTGCGACGCCACTTTGGTGCTACTACTTGCCCACGCCAACGCCAGAGGACGCACGCAGGTGCGCAGTTGCAGTGTTCTTGGTCGTGTGGGAAGGGGAAGAAGGCCATTGCACATTTCTCCAGTGGGCTAGCGGCGCCCCTTGCAGCTGTTGCTGCGTTTGCCGCGGGCTGATGATCGGCAAAACATTTGTTTACGGCTTCACAAAGCTATTATGGCATGGGCGTGCACGCATGCATGAAGCGGTTGCCTGCTGCATGCTCCCCTCAACACACCATGAGCCCACACACTGCATGCACCCGGCACTTTGGTCAGCCAAGCATCCCGTTGGTTCGATGGGGGTGTCATGCTGACACAGTCTGATTTCAAAAGATGATGTGCACCATAATTGTTGGCATGTCAGAATGCCGGCTCGGAACTGTGAGGTGCAGCTGGTGCGTCCTGGCACATACAGGCCCTGAGACCTGCCCTACCCCCACCCGCAAGATGCCAGCGTCACAAGGATTGCAATCCGTACGTTGCGTTTGTAGCCTGTAGGGACCGCATAGTCGGAATCAGGCCCAGGCTGATACTCCATGCACTCTACAGAGAGCAGATTACGCTCAGTCGGTGAACTAAGCATGCACAATGAGACGAGGGCAAAGCGAGTGCAGGGCTGCACAGCAAACACTGGCCCAGTGAGTCGATGAGCGCTCGTGGTTCAAATGTCAAACGCATTTACAGGGTGCATCCCTGGAGCCAATTCCTTGCCTATTATCGCAACACGTCCGCAAAGCATATGCTTTGCTTTCATGATAGGCTGCATGCCAGCCCCCCAAACCCCGAATTCATGTCGCGGATGGCACCAACGGTCGCCAAGGGTGGATGAATGCAGAGCTGCTCGAAGCAAGCATTGCGCCATGTTAGCCACTTAGCTCTAGGATTGGTGATCTGCGCATTGTACGGCTATGGTTGCAGCGGTGTGTGCATCGATTCAGC
>BDDA01000130.1:0-22979 GCA_001662385.1 Chlamydomonas asymmetrica | reverse complement strand
CCCCCCCCCCCCCCCCGCATCTCCGGGCAAACCTTACCGAACTATCAGTGTTCAGTGGTTAGTGTCATTGGTGCTTATGCCGCTGCCTTTCTCTGCTTGCTGCGCTGCAGGCTTGTGGGCCAGCGAGGCCACGCGTATGCTCCTCAGCGCACCAGCGCCGGCACGCTGATGGCTTGAGCTACTCAGCTGGATAGGAGCTCAGCTGGCAGGCAGCGCTGATCAGCAGGCAAGCAATCAGCAGGCATTCGACGTATTCCTGGCAGCCTGCTCTGTCCATGGCAGACTTGATGGATGAAGAGAACACGTGCCAGCCGGAGCGCTTGCCAGACAGCGTGCTGGAGATCATCCTCACACCACATCGGGTGCACAGGGCTGCAAGGCAGGTGTGCAAGCGCTGGCGTGACTGCTACTCGCATGGTGTTACCGCATTGCGCAGCCGCTGGACCAAACTACAGGTGGGCCTTGCCTGGCCATACGGTCCCAGCCAGCCGCTCCCGGCCTGGTTCTCCAGCCTCATCACCATCAAGCTGAGCGGATGGCATGCAAATGGCGCCACCATAGCGGCTGTGTTGGATTGCGTGCGCCATTCGTCACATCTGCACAGGCTTACCTGCCTGCACGTGGACTTGGAAGGCATGCGTCATCAGCCGGGCGATCGGGTGGATGCTGCGTGGTCAGCCCTGCTGGCGCCCTCCAGCACACACCTGACGAGCCTAAGGTTGCTGAAGTATTCAGCCAGAAGAGGTTATTACGTGAATTATCAGTCAACTCAGGGTTTGGAGCACTCTGACTCTGATGATGATGGTGACGTTAGTGACGTCACGAATGAACCTGATGGCGCCTGTGTCACATCGCGTGTGCTCATGCGCATTGAGGGCCTGAGAAGCGCCTTCCTCTCCAACCTCACGCACCTGGACCTCAGCGGTGCTAAATTTAATGAAGCCGGGATGGCAGAGCTCGGCCTCGTTCTGCTCAGCTCGAGACACCTGGCCAACCTGCAGTACCTGGGCCTAGGAGGTGAAATGGTTGGAGACCGCGGCTGGCAGTCCTTCACAACATCCCTCCTGCAAGCCACGCACCTGTGTTCCATTCAGCGCTTGGACGTGGCTTGGACTGTGCAGTGCGCTGCAGCTGTGCCCCGCCTGCTGCGTGTGCCCCATCTGGCATCCTCGCTCGCCAGCTTGGACCTTGGCGGCATCTGGATCGGCCACGATGATCCCTTGCTGGCAACTGACACTCTGGCAGCGCTGGCGCACACACGCTTGCCCTGCTTGCAGAATCTGAAATGCAGAGGTTCTTGCACAGACGATGTCACAAAGCAGCTAATGGAGATATTGCGTCTCTCGCAACACTTGCGCTTGACCAAACTGCACCTGCCGGAAGTGAAGGGGGATGCTTCAGGGCTGGCTGCACAAGTGGCGCAACTGCTGCAGCACACCACACACCTGCATGGATTGACAGAGCTGCGCTTGATTAGAGTGGACAGTGAGGGCCCTGAAACCATCACGCACGCCGCTCTTGCGGCACTGGCAGCCGCTACTGGCCTCAGCGGACTGCGTTCACTGGATTTGGGCGGGAACCGCATTACCAAGCCAGTGGCAGCAGCGCTGACATCACTGCTGGCGGCCCAGCACATGAGCGGCCTGCAAACTCTGCTGATGTACAATTGTCGTCTGGCCCATGGCGCTGCTTCCCGGCTGGTTGAGTGGCTGGGTGACGCATCACGCACCAGCCTGGGCGCCCTTCAGCATGTTTCAGTGGGTTGCTGGGTGAACCATGGAGTGGCCGCCTACGCAGTAACGCGCCAAGTGGCATGCGCACTCGTCTCCAACCCGGCACTGTGTGGTCTCACACGGTTGGAAATGATCGACCTGGGTAAGAAGGGCATGCAGCAGGTGTGCACGCTGCTGCCCACCGCCCGGCACCTCTCTCGCCTAAGCCGCCTTGACATCTCATGGAACTCCATCACCACAGGCTTTCCGGCTCAGGTTCTGGGCAACGCGCTGCGGTCCAGCTCGGCGCTGCCATCCCTGCAGGTGTTGTCACTGCAACACGTCTACGGCTTTAGCCGAGACGACGCCCGCCAGCTGCTGCAAGCTCTGCGCGACTCACCACATCGCGCTGGGCTGCGCAACATCCAGCTCCATGGTGATTGTGATACGCATGCGATAGATGTGCTGGCTGCGGGCTGCCGGTCCAGGATGCCCCACCTGCAGGATGTTGAGGTTGGTGTGTGGACCAGCACCCTGGGCTGGCCTCAGCACCAGTAGCTTGCCATGTCACCATTGTGATTGTTTGGCGGGACCCGTAAATAGGTGGACCGGTTGAATCGCTCGTTGCTGCCTCAACATGTAAACGTGCATTACCTGGAGGCTGTCTGCTAGTCAATACATTAGTGATGTCTAAGAATCATGCTGTTGCCATCTCCTGTGTCATGGGCACGTCGGACAGTGTTACGTAGGCTCTGGCTGGCGGCACCCGGCTTGTAACCACGCCGCTGCTAGTAGCGTGTTGCGTGTGGAGGCCGCCTGTTGCCTTTTCACAATCAGCGCCATGCGTTCACCTCTGGCGGCCGTGCGATGACTGCACTGCACCGGCCCTGAGGTTGGACGCTGCTGCTGCACTACACGTGCACCCTGCTGGGTGTGTACAGGTGCACGCACATCAATGTGTTGGGTAGTGACTAGTGAGTACCGGCCGTGCCGCTGCCGCTGTCACCTGCATCACGTAGAGCGTGTGCAGGGCTTTGTTGCACATGTATGATTATACTTCGTATGCCACAGCCTTCCTCATCCACGCACACTGCACAGCGCTTCCTGCTGCGTTCCTGCACGCGCTTCACGCACTGGCAACTCTGCGTACGGTTACACAAGCGCCGCCTACTGTTCAATGCATAGCTGACTGTTGACTGCTGCCTGTTGACTGCTGCCTGCTGGCTGGTGTTACGTGCTGCACTGCCGCCTCCTGAGTGGCTATGTGGCCAGCTCTCGCAATGCCACGGCACGCCTGCAGAGTAATCAGGCCACGGGCCACACAGGCTGTGTCGATTTCGCTCTCGGTAAACTGCACAGTTGTTGTCATGCATATCTCCTGGATGCCACCTGGTGCATCTGACACCTGCTTTTCTGCTGTCTCTCGTGCTTTTGACATATGTTGGTGCTGGCCAGCGCCAGTGCAGTGGCTAGACCCAGAACCCATTGAGGCCGCTGTACTTCACCGGATGCGGACCAGCTTTATGCCAGTTCATTCGGTGTGGCTCTTGGGCATGGGTGAATTTTTACATTGCTGATGTCACTAGGCAGAGGTGTTGGCAATGGTGTGACCCTGTCATGCGCTGGTTGTCGTTGCCCGCTGTGAGGTGTACAGGTCTAGCACATGTGACAACTAAGTCCACACAGCAAGTCCACGTCAACATAGCATGAAGCGTGGCTCTGATATGAGTTCCATCCTGCAAAGGCGGCAACGTGGTGCGGGGCCGAGAGCCAATCACGCTACACGTGCCTCTGCTGTGGTTGCCGCTGCTATTGGCCTCACTTCCGCATGCACTCATGCCTGGTGCACTCGGGCGCTCATGCGTGCCTGACTGCATGTGTCACGCCCGCCAGCACCACGTGGCGCGCTGAGTGCACACACTCGCCTATTACGCCCACCATACCATCCATCCTGCCATGCTGCTGTTTGTCCTGCACTACTCCCTTGGCATATGCACTCCGGGGTGCGCCTGCATGCGGCGGCTGCATCTATCTATCACCTCAGCTGCGCCTCCTTTGTGGCAGATATTGTAGATGCGCACCCGCCAGCCTGTGCTGCGGGTGAGTAGAGGGAGTGCTTGGCGGACTGTCCACACCTGCTAGCGGGGCCAGTCTAGCCAGTCCGTTGGCCTGCCGCCCGCGCGTGCGACATTCACCTACCCGAGCTGTGCTTGCATGTACTTCTGCTGGAAATGGGGTGTGTGGGGGGGGGGAGGGGGGGCTGTTGGCTGTGGCGTATTCGGTGGCTGCCTTGATCAAGCAAGTTGCTGAGGCGACTCGTGGACGCCAAGCCTTGACCCCCTTGCGCGTGGCCCTTTGCGTGACCCTTCCCCCCGCCATTCCCATTGATTTATGGGTGAAGTGTGGTGCGATCCATACAAAGCCATATTACTTAAGCCATTTGGGTGGGGTTGTGACTGGCTGGAGGGATCCTCCCACTATGCTAGAAGGCTGGTTGACTGATAAAAATTGCACACGCCTGTCTTGTGAATTGCAGCACACTCCACCCGTAATTTATGATGAGCTGTGCCCGCGACTGCCTCATCCTCCTTGCATTCTTGTACGTATCCAATTTTCCTAGGTAGTGAGTGCTCAGTGGTGAATGGCAGGAGGCTCCACTGCTCAGTGAATATCTTTGCTTGGGGCCCACCAGGGCTACTTGTGGCCCTGAGGTCCGGCATGCAAGGCTACAGCGGTGCGGCATGAGTCCTACAGCCAGCCGCAGTCAGACCATGCATGCATGCAGCCGGCCATCAGCTGCTGGCGTCAAGGCACGTCGTGTATGATCCCCGACAGCTGGTCTCAGAGCGAACGCGGCAAACCCGGATGCGCTGTACTGTGTTCCGTAATCGTCATGTGTTGTACCGTGTATACTGCCGTGGCGGGTGGTGGGATGCGGCTTACGCAGCTTGCCTGCTGACTGGCTTGCTGACTGGGCGAATCGGCGAGGCCGACATACCCACGGTGAGGCGCGTTGCGTGTCTTATTCATGACGGCGTCTGCATGCAGAGCATGCCACTCAAACCGCCCTACCGCTCAAACCGCCCTGCAGCTCTGCGAAGGTGCACATCTGCATTCAGGCCTGTCCAAAGGAGAGGGTGTCGCATCCAGTGGCGGCTCCGTCTCAGGCTGGCCTAGGTGGTGTTTCAGGTGTTTGGTCCCTCAGAGTTGACGGTGGGGCACGGGTGTGCGCTCACCTCAGCTGTTCTGGGGTGACGCGGCGGGAGCAGAGTGCCGCCGGTGTGTGCTGCGTGTGGGTGTGTGGGGTCTCCCTCGTTGCTGGGGTGTGGACTGGGAGGTCTTTAAGCCCTCCGCTTCCTTGGCGTGAACGCCTGTTGGCTTGCTTGCTTGTGCCTCTTGTCTTGGCCTTGCTCGCTTTCCTCGCCTTTCTTTTGTCCTTGTCCCTGTCTTTGTCCCGGCCGGGTTTCCGGGCCCCAGAAGGTCAGCCCCGTCCTGTCCTGTCACCGCCTGCCTTGGCAGCGGTGTCCTAGCCTGTAACCGTTCCCGTCCCAAAAAAAATAAAAAAAATGACATACATGATACATCCCAGCCGTTGCGGCCCTCCCCCGCCTTGCATCCATGTGAGTACATCCCACCCATAATCACGCATTAATCACGCCATGTGTGTTTTGATGTCAGGGCAATCATGCAATCTGCACAGGCCGCTACCAAATGTAACCGTTGCCTGCAGTACTGCGCCCTGTAGCACACTCTAGTGGCGAGGTCCTTCGGCAGTCACTTCACCATACGTAATGGTGCACGCTACGCATCAGGACCCGATCTCTGGACTATGACACTCCACAGCTCCCTGGCCAGGACTTGCCTTAACTGCTCTCTCAGCCTGCAGCCCACTGACAGTCGTTCGCTTGTTGTGAACACGGCGTCGGCCCTGGCGCAATTCCTGGCACCTCACCGTGCCTTGCAAGTATCGACGCGTCAACACAGGTCAGTTCAACAGACAACACGACTGGACTGCTTTGTACAATGCTTGAATTAAACCTTAATACAGTACGGCAGCAGGGAGCAAGCGCTGTATCTGGACCCTCGTGCAAGTGACCTGGACCGTGGAGCGAGCTGGACGACTGTAAGAGACTGTCGTAGCATAGCGGTTTTTGCATCCCAGTCTGGCGCCTGGCTTGCATCGTCTTGTGCGCAGGGGTAGGTAGAGCTGGTCAGACGCCACGCCACTTGCTTGGTTCCGCTACTTCCCGCTGAAGGTGCGCGAAAATAAAGGGTTGCAGGGTTTGCAGTTTTCTTGGTACGTGGGAAGGGACAGAAGACCAGTGTCGAGAATTTCAATGAGGCAGCGCCTCAGTTGGCGCAGGCGTATACTCGTTCAACGCCTGAACACGGCTACTCAGCTACTGTATTGGCGTTTGCATGCCCTCAGCACGCACCACACATTCCCCACCTCACTTTGGCCAGCCAAGCGTGCCCTACCGCGATTGGGCGGGTGGCTTGCTGAAGCAGTCGTCTGGTATCGCAGTGACGATAGTGACGACCATGCGCCATCTTGCGTTGGCCTTCATGGCCGGGAACGTGGGCTCGGAACTCTGACGTGCAGCTGGCGCATCCTTGCACAAGTCCCGCCTGCCCTCTCCCCACGCGCAACGCACCAGCGTCCACAGTCCCCAGTCCCCAATCGTGGTGCATGCGGAATGGTTTTTTGTTCTTCTTGGTGTGGGAGGTTGCATGTGGGCGCCCCCTGCTCCATCCGCCACAGCTGCGCTAAACCACACCGGGACAGCAGACAAGCCCCGGGATTGACAGTCCCTAAGGGCACTAGGCTCGCGCTCCCGTGGCGCGGCGGGGTGGGGGTGCCCCGCACCACAGGAAATCCATCCTCATCTCGGTCGCAGCAACGACGGGTGCATCAGGTTCCAATGTTGTACGGGCATGATTGCACTGCGTGCCGAGGTAGGCACTGCATGAGTGACGATGGATGGGTGGCATGGCTGTCGGTAAAACTGAGAACCAACTACAAGCAATGCTCCCCTGGATAGGTAGTGCGTGTAATGGCCCACAAGCACCCTGAGAACCACTGCATGCGTGGTCCACGCATCATATGAGAAACATGCTCGCAGCACTTTGCACGTCAATTCAGCAGCTGCTGGGCTGGACTGGGCGGGGCGGGGCGGAGGTTGCACACCTACTTAATATTGCTATCATCAACACTTACTTGTGATTCATGCTTGCGGTCTTGGCATGCCATGGCATGATGGTGTGCACTCCCACCGTCTGCACCTGCTGGAACACGCTCCCCTTGTGGCCTCCGGACTGCCATGAGCCCCTAGGCTGCCTGACGTACGACCTGTCGACCTCAGTTGTTCGTCCACAGTTTAACTCATGCGGCCTGAGTCACAATCATGCTTACGGATGCCGCCTGCACTCCCCCCCCCCATCAAATTACCGGTGTCTAGTCTCATGGTTACCGTTGTATAGTCTCATGGGGCGCTCTTGCCGCTGCTGGTGCCTTTTCCTGCCTGCTGCGCAGGCTGTGTGGCGGTGAGGGGAGGGGCCACGCGTATGCTCCACAGCGGACCAGCGCCGACACGCTTGGTGGCTTGAGTGGCTCAGCTGAATTGGAGCTCAGCTGGCAGGCAGCGGCGATCATCAGTGAGTCGATCAGCAGGCACATGGCCAACTGGCAGACTTGATGAACGCAAGGACCATATGCCTAATATGCCAGCCGGAGCGCTTGCCAGACAGCGTGCTGGAGCTGATCCTCAAACCCCATCGGGTGCACAAGGCCGCACGGCAGGTGTGCAGGCGCTGGCGTGACTGCTACTCGCATGGTGTCATTGAACTGCGCAGCCGCTGGACTGGACTGCAGGCGGGCCTTGCTTGGCCATACGGTTCGAGCCAGCCGCTTCCGCCCTGGTTCTCCCGCCTCACCGCCATCAAGCTGAGCGGCTGGCATGCAGAAGGCGCCACCATAGCGGCTGTGTTGGATTGCGTGCGCCAGTCTACGCATCTGCGCGGGCTTACCTGCCTGCATGTGGACTTGGAGGGCATGCGTCATCAGCCAGGCAAGCAGGTGGATGCTGCGTGGTCAGCCCTGCTGGTGCCCTCCAGCACACACCTGGCGAGCCTGAGAACGCTGACGTATACAGCCAGCAGAGGTGATTATGTGAATGATCGGTCAACCCAAGGTTGGGAGCACTCTGACTCTGAAGGTGAAGATTGGAACTTTGTTGATGACAATGATGATGACGCTGATGAACATGCTGGCATGGGAATCACATCGCGTGCGCTCATGCGCATTGAGGGTCTGCGAAGCGCCTTCCTCTCCAACCTCACGCACCTGAACCTCAGCGGTGCCATGTTGCAAGACGGTGGAATGGCGGAGCTCGGCCGTATCCTGCTCAGCTCATCGCACCTGGCCAACCTGCAGCACCTAGACCTGCAATACAACTACAATGAAGAGCACGGCTGGCAGTCCTTCACCGCATCCCTCACGCAAGCCACGCACCTGCGTTCCATTCAGCGCTTACATGTGGATGGGGTTGTGGACAGCGGCCCAGCTGTGCCCCGCCTGCTGCGTGTGCCCCACCTGGCATCCGGCTCACCAGCTTGCACCTGCCAAGCTTCTACGATGCCTCGCCGGCAGCTGACACTCTGGCATCGCTGTCGCACGCTTGGCTGCCCAACGTACGGGAGCTGGCAGGGAGAGGTTGTTGCGCTGCGCATGTCGCAAAGCAACTAATGGAATGGTTGCGCCGTGCGCAGCACTTGCGCTTGACCAAACTGGACCTGCCATTTGTGGATGAGGATGATCAACGCCTGGCTGCAAAAGCGGCGGAACTGTTGCAGCACGCCACGCACCTGCGTGGCCTGACAGAGGTGCGCTTGATTCAAGTAAACCCTGAACGGCAAGGGCCCAGCACCATCGCGTCTGCCTCTCTTGCGGCACTGGCAGCCGCTACAGGCCTCAGCGGACTGCGCTCGCTGGATTTGGGCCGGAACCTCATCACAGAGCCAGTGGCAGCAGCGCTGACATCACTGCTGGCGACCCAGCATATGCGCGGCCTGCAGACTCTACTGCTGGAGGGGTGCGCCCGGGCCGATGGCGCTGCTTCCCGGCTGGTTGAGCTGCTGGGCGACGTATCACACACCGGCCTGGGCGCCCTTCAGTATGTTTCAGTCGGATGCATGGTGTGTCCTGGAGAGGCCGCCTGCGCAGCGACACGCCAAGTGGTTTGCGCACTCGTCTCCAATCCGGCACTGTGTGGCCTCACACGGCTGCAAATGCACTTCCTGGATCAGGAGGGCATGCAGCAAGTGTGTTCGCTTCTGCCGACCGCCCGGCACCTCTCTCGCTTGAGCCGCCTTGACATATCATGGACCTCCGTCGCCGCTGGCTTTCCGGCTCTAAGCAACGCGCTGCGGTCCAGCTCGGCGGTGCTCTCCCTGCAAGTGTTGGCGTTGGATGGGCTTCACGACTTCAGCGGTGATGATGCCCTGCAGCTGCTGCATGCGCTGCGGGGCTCGCCACACCGTTCCGGGCTGCGCTGCATCCTGCTCCCCGAATCACATGCAGATGCGGTGGATGTGTTGGCTGAGGGCTGCCGGTCCATCCCCCACCTGCAGGATGTTGAGGTCGGCGTGTGGGCCAGCACCATGGGCTGGCCCAGGTGGTGAGGAGCATTCGCATGTTGGCGGGGCCTTAGGAGGCTGTTGATTGTTTTGTTGCCCGCTGAATGGTGTCACGCAGTGGGTTGTGGTTGCAAGGGCGCCACATGCATGTTGTAATTATATGAGCTGGCTGCCTATAGGATCGTTGATTAAGCGGACCTCAAGTAAGGGTGTTTGCATGCCAGCCGCATGATGCAGCTGTGCGCTCATGCATGCACATCTATGTGTCCACCCCACCATCAGCGCCCACACCGTGCTGTTGAGCTGCGGGTCACCCTGCGCCATATGCGCCCGCCAGGTGGGCCTTGCCACATCGCCGGTGACAGTTGCTGCCCCCCATGGCGAATCCGTACCACCTACCCCATCGCAACACCACCTACCCCATTGCAACACCATCGCTCACCGCCATCTTGGTAGTCGTACGTTGTTGTTGCTTGGTTGACCCGTCCGCCGCAATGTCATTCAGGTCTACTAGGCAAACTCCCATTTAGGCCGAGGTGTCTGCACAGGGCTATGGTGTGCTGTGGCGCTATGGACTCGCTCGCCTTTGTGCAACTGACTGTATTCCTTTCCTCACAATGGTGCCCGTTGTTTGGCGCCTTTGTGTACTTTCCTCACAAGGATGCCCGCTGTAGGTATGCATACTCCACGTTAGTTGTGCTGCCCGCTGCCGCCCTTGCCGCCACCGCGTTGTTTGTTGTTGCGTGTGTGGCCAATGGGAACCACCGCACCGCACCGCTGCTAGCGTTCAACGCCTGGAGTGGTGCACGCGCCCTGACGGACCTGTCCCC
Organism: Chlamydomonas asymmetrica; assembly: GCA_001662385.1. Classification (NCBI taxonomy): domain Eukaryota; kingdom Viridiplantae; phylum Chlorophyta; class Chlorophyceae; order Chlamydomonadales; family Chlamydomonadaceae; genus Chlamydomonas; species Chlamydomonas asymmetrica. The sequence goes on along the minus strand of BDDA01000130.1, from coordinate 12,802 downwards.
ACTGTGCGCCACAGCCACGCATGCATGCTGCTGCTGGGCTATTGCTGGCCGTTTTATGCATTATCACGTGGAATGCTTTGTTCTTCTCACGGTGGCAGCCCCTTCCCCCTCTTCGTTTGCCCCGCTGGTTGATTGCCATTTCCTGCATGCATGTTTGCCCTGATTGCCCCCTCCCTGCTGCTGGATGACATAAACTCGCACGATCACTATCCCTCCGGCCTCTGCCCCCCCTCTCTCCTGCTTCCGCCCTCCATTCCCTATTGTTTGAGCACAAGTCACGAGCTGTGCCTGTGGCTGCCTCCTCCTCCTTGCCTTCATTCTAGTTAGTGCGTGCCCAGTGGCAAATGGCAGGAGGCTCCATTGCTCAGCGAATGCCATTGCTTGGGGGGCCCACCAGGGCCGGTGTGTGGCGTCAAGCATGGCCCTGCGGTCCGGCATGCAAGGCCAGCAGCAGCACGGCACGATTCAAACAGCCAACCGCACTCAGACCAAGCATGCAGCCGGCCATCAGCTGCTGGCGTCATGCCACAGCATGCATGGACCTCCAATAGCTGGTCTCGGAGCGAGTCCCGCAACACTGATGTGTTGTACCGTGTATCATGCTGTGGCGAGATGCAGCTGCCACGGCTTCCTTGCTGACTGGCCTGCTAAGTGACTGGGCGTATCGGTAAGGCCTACGTACCTGCAATGGGGCGCGTTGCTTCTGTCCTATGCATGATGGCGCCTGCATGCAGCGCTGCTTGTGGGGCGAATGTTGCTGGTACAAACAAACCACAGCCAGTGACATCCGCCAATCCGTTAACCTTTATTAGTGCAAGATTGCACAGATCTGCCACGCACACCCGGAGAATGTTGCATGTTCTCAGGGTAGCAAGCATGTTTCACCCCGACTCTGGAAGCTACCTTGTACGCGCAGAACAGGACGTACGCGCGTGTTTAAACACTGGGTGAGGGCTTCAACCACCTGCTACAGCCTACCTGCTACAGCCTACCTGCTACAACCTACCTGCTACAGCCTACCTGCTACAGCCTACCTGCTACAGCCGCCTTGGACTACCTGCAGTCGTTCGCAGCTGGTGCCAGTGCTGGTGTCAAGCGGCAAGTTTTGCATCAAAAGGCCTGCCACTGAAACAGCCCTACACAATGCTCGCAACTGTATTGGTCGTGCGACGCAGCGAGCCACATCCACAGGGGAACATGGGATGCGACACACACATGATGCTGAACTTGGTTCACACATCTATGTGCAGATCTATGTCAGCCAGTGAAGACCATCACAGCGTTGTGCCTCCATATCCTTGCTTACCTGCTGATTAGGCTTTTGCATGGTGAAGCCCTGCTTCGAGTCAACAGGGTGTACGTAGCCCTGAACAGCAACGCATTGTCCCTTACCACAGCTGGCTGGCTTATCCAACCGAAATGCGGTGGTGGATACATACAGTGCTGGTCCGGACACAAAGATCTCTCATCATCATGCTCCGCGCCGTGGTTATATCCCAGGGTAACGTCAGCAGCTGCTGTGACTGCGGGAGGACTGACGCCGACAGCAGCAGCATCAACGCGTCCTCTGACTGGCGCGCGGCAGCTGTCGTGTCGGCTGGCATCACAGTATCACACATACAAGCGGATGCTGTCATGCAGGTACGAAACAGGCTTGCTGCCACTGGGCGCTATGTGTGGGTGCATGCATTGCTTGTGCATGCATGCATGTGGTTTGGACACCAGGTGTGCTGCAGGTGCTTGCGCTGTGTGGCGCTCGGTGCGTAGTGGGGAAACAGCGTTTTCCTTGCAGGTGTTTGCACAACTGCTGAGCACGCACCCAGTTGGGTGCATATGCTTCCACTTCAGGCACTGACTGGTGTGCTAGCTGCGTGATCATGATGTGTGCGTGCATGCGTTGTCCTACACAGCAGGTCAGCGGTGCGTACCGCTACCATAAGGGTCCGAGAGGAGACATGCTGATTGATTAGATCAGTAGCTTGTAGAACACGCTTGCATGCATGCATGCGGTAGCACCCACCCTGCCACCTGGTAGCAGGCGCCCCCATTGCACCCGCCGCCGTTGGGATATGAGCTGAAAGCAGTGATGAGCATCGCACGCGCGCCGTTGTGCAGAAAACAAAGTTCCATATGATACTATCATGAGCCCATGAAAATCACCTTGCACACACATCGTGAATTTCACCTTCAAGTCCACGGTGTTCTTAATGCGGCAAGGTGTTTTCAGGTGGTAGGGTCCAGTGCCATCAGGTGATTATCATCAAACTTGCTTCGATGATTTTCACCTTGCGGTGAAAGGAAGGTGAAAATAAGGTGACACCGTTCCGTTAGTGCAACCTGCCCCGATCAGCGATTATCATGCCACGCCAACGGGCCGTGGATCCTGAAAAGATAATACAATTAACCACATGCCAGTCGGCTAGTGTGTGACCGCCAGCCTGCCCGTGTTGTGAATTCACAAGTAAGCAAAGAGTGTACGACGGCATGCAAATGCCTTTCTTTCAGTGGCCATCAAAGCCATACCGCTCCAATCATCAACCGATCAGAACAGTGGAGCGGTGGAATTCCATAGTACTACTGCTCTATTGGCAATCCACCTGCAGTACTATTGCACCAGTAGCACATCAGAGCATCATCAGCCGAGTAGCTGGCCATCAACCGCGCCGTCTGCCACCATAGTTGGGGGACGGAGGCGGGCTGCCTCCGTAGCCTCCGTAGGCTGGGCTTGGGGGCGGGGCGGGGGGCGGGGCGTAGATGGGGGTTGGACTCTTGACCACTGCCTCTGGTGCCCACTTGCCATCAATGGCGTCCTGCGGTTGAGAAGTTTCAGGATAGAGGGCTTAGCAAGGGTGGGAGACAGGGCCAAGGGTGGCTGGGAGAGACGGCGAGGGCCAATCAGTAATGAGTACTGGAAGCGGAGGGAGCCCCAGGCACATGACGCATATGCAAGGGACAACCGGCGGATGGCTGGACCGAGCTTTCCTTGTTTGCAATGGCAGACCGTCGTGCATCGCTTACCATCGCCACATCCCCAGTCAGTCGTATCCTTGCACCCAAGGCGGCTCACTCAGCAGCTGCATGCGAGCTAGGTAGGAGGTGTGGGGAGGTGGTATGCGTGTGAGGGGTTTACCTGCATCCCCTCCTGAAACAGGCCTATGGACGCATGGTTTTTGTTTCTCGTTGGGATGGAGCTCTCCATCGCGGCAGTCGGTACCTCCCCATGGCTGCCCTTTGCAGCAAGCCTTTTTTTGTTTTCGGACGGGAAAGGTTACAAAGCGAGGCTCTGCTGCCGAAGCAGGCACGAGCGGGACAGGCCCTGGGGTGCACTGTGTCCCTCAGTCCCAGCCATTAGGAATGGGTGTTACCCCCTGGTGTGAAACGGCCCTTAGTTTTTGGGGAACCAGAACCGGATGACAGTGGTCAAACTGCAGACAGCCACCCATGCGCACCTCTTCACCTGCTGGTCAGCACGTGCTAAATAATGTGAGAGCACAGCAGGAAGGAGAACCCCACTGATGCTGCAACCCAAACAGCCTAGACCCCCAAACCCTAGATCCAAGCAAGACCTACCTGATCAGCAAAGTAGATGCGAAGCACGAGGAAGAAGTCCGTTGCGCCCACGGGCAGCCAGTTGGCCTTCGCCACCTGCGGTACATACAGGCAATGGGGAAGGTTACCGAGGGCACTTGATGTGAGCCGAAACCCTTGTACGGCATGGAATGCAGCGACATGCAAACCCAGCATATTGACAGTGCAGTTCGCCGCCGCAACGCGTGCATGTGCACATCTGTGCAAGCTGGTCATCAAAGAGGGCGGCGCGGCGCAGCATGCACTGCTGGGCTGTAGACCTGCCAAATAATTCAGCGCGATTGCAGCCGTGATGTGCAGCATGCTGTTGCTGCCGTCCTGCCATCACGTTGGGGGTGATGGCAACTGACAGCTGGAATCGCTGGACAGCAACCGCACGTGGCACACCACGGCGTGGAACGCCAGTCGGTGCTGTGCCGACTCCGTACACCCTGTCTTTTCCACACGAGCCACACCATTCACAATGGAACCAACCGCATGCAGTCCTGCCGACACCATGCGCGCAATCAATGCGCCTAGCGGCCCAATGCATGCAGCGGGGGCAGGCCAATAAAAACAATTAGCTAGTGCTCAAGTACTTTACACTCATGCAGTCCCGCCCATACGTGTGCGCGATGCGCGTAGCGGCCCCATGCAACCCTAAACCCTAAACCCTAAACCCTGAAGTACTTGACACACTCACAGGGTCTGTGGGTGCGGCATTGCTGATTGTGATGACCAGGTCGTTGGTGGCGTTGTCATAAAGGAGTCCAGGAGTACGGTCGCCAATGGTGTACCGGAAGATTGGATTGTCAAACAGGACACCCTGCAGGGGTCAGTCATGGCACAGGAGCCGCCAGGCAAAGAGATCTAAGGCATCAGGGATTCCAAGTACTGCAGGACTAAATTAATATGCAAAGCTTTGATCATGACGACTCACCAGCTTGTCGTAAGCGATGAGCGACCACCATCCCGTCTTTGCGACAGAGTACGGCAGCACGCCACCCGGGACGGTCCATGTGTAGGCGTTGCCGCCAGCCCCAGTGAGGGGGTTGCCCTCGTCATCGATGAAGTCATTGTAGTAGATGGTGTCGATGCCTGCAGCCAGAAGTTCGATTGCGAATTCAAACAAAATGATGAGGATTCCATCCAAGTTCACTGTGGAGGACCGTCCTTGATTGGCTCAGGCTGTAGGAAGGCTGTCAACGATAGGCGATGCTCCACGCGAGCCTTACATCAGCGATCGATGTTAGAGATATGCATCAACATATCGGGGGGCAGGAAGGAAGGAACCAACAATTTGTCCGTACGCTCGTTGCGGGGGCGAGGTGGGCGGGGCCCAGTAAAGGCCCAAACCCCTTCCCGGTACTTCCAATAGCGTATACGCCAGCAAAGTGCGGGGTGTAAGCTGCATGTGTAAGCAGTGCAGGCTGAAGTGGGTGCAGGCTGAAGTGGGTGCAGGGTGATTGACGAGCCGGCCGGCAGGCCAGCATCCACAAGTTGACCCACCAGCATTGGCAAGCAGGAAGCCCTTGGCCACCACAGCGCTGGTAAAGTAATCTGCATGGGGCAGGGTTAGGTTCAAGGGTTCGAGGGGTGAGTTTCAGGGTGGCAGATTTGGGTGTGGGACACCACCACCGGCAAGGTGAAGTAGCGCATAGGTCAGTGTATACGGCAGTAAGCATTCAGGGGGTGGCACAGCAGTGCGGCGAGGCTAGGGGCAGGAAAATGAGGCCGGGGTGAGGCAGGGCTGACATGCTTGCACGTCATTTGAAGCATTTCGAACAAAGTCAGGCAAGTCGGTTCGACCAGCACTGGTCCGGCACTGCAAACGAGCAGAGAGACACGGATCCGGACAACTGTTCAAGCCTAGCAACCCCACTGACCGTCAGTGGATACACAGAAGTGCCACAGGCCACAGAAGTGCACATAGTATGCATCACAACGCGTGCACACGTCACCCACCTGTTCCGTATGTGCCCCAACCGCGCGTGGTCCCCTTCCAGCCGCTCGGAAACTGGTATTCCCAGTTTTGAAGTTGGCCCACCTCAATCAGCCTGCAGCGCAAATCAAGTAAGGGCTTGTGGTTCAGGATCAGGGTTTCCGACAGGGGGATAGGGTGTTGAGGGATGTACTTCAAGTTTAGCATTCAGCCTGCACCGCATGCACCAAGGGATTTAAGGGTTCAGGATCAGGGGTTCAGACGGGGGCTTAGAGTTAGAGGGGTGTGCTCGCAGTTCTGAAGCTGGCCCATCCACGTCGATCAGCCTGCACCGCACAGCCAAGGCTTAGGGTTGAGTCAGGGTCCAATGAAGGGCAGCAGGAAAACAAATAGCCCACGGTCTGAAGGGCCGCCCAGCGTAATACTAGGAGCGGAACTCCAAGCCCTGCCTCGCCAACAACAGGCAAAGAACACCTGGAAAGCACCAAACTAAGCTGTTGTACATATACATCACTGCTCAGCGGCCCACTAGTTCTGACGGCTTATGATGGAAAAGCATATGCCCGCAGACATGAAATATATGGAGATGGTCCGACCAGGCGGAGGAGTAGAGTCTCAGGGTTCCAGCCCCGCGTTCTGCCGGCCTACCGCCTCCGTCGTTGATGACTCACTTGTTTCCGATCTGGATGGCAAGTGAGAGCGCCGTCTTGAGCTCCTCGCTGAGTGTGGTGAAGTTGAATGCAGGGTCAAGCAGGCCGAAGCGGTTGAGCTTGGTGGACAGTTGCTGAGACTGCAGTCGAGGGAGGTAGGGAGATTGGGTGGCAAACAGACAGCGGAGGGCGGCCGCACACGCTAACTGAGTCGTGATGAGTGGAAGGATTAGGAATGGATGAACGGATGGATGGATGAATGGGATGCAAGCACAGCACTGAGCGACAGGTCAAGCTCAGCAGTGCGGCCACGCAATGTTCGTGGGGCCCTTCTGACGACGGCGCACCACAAGACGGATTGCCTGGCCCCAACAGAGCCCATGCAGTCATGCACCTACACAGCATATGCACCGTGCCAGATTTGCACCGTGCGAGCCCTGGCCCGCGACGCCGGAGACCACCTACACTATAGATATTGACCTGGCGGCAGTCAGCGCAGGGGCAGAACTTGCGGAGGCCAGCCCCAGTCTCCGGCCTGTAGAGTGCGGGATGGTTTCCGTGCATGCTGGCAGTTTGTGGCGGGCCGTAGGTTAGGGGGCCCACTGACCTAACGTGAACCCACCTCAAACGTGGCAGGGATTGGGTAGGTGGTGATGATCGAGTTGGCCCAGTTGTACCAGTACACGGGGTCTGCGGAGGCGTTCGTGAACTGGGACGGGGCGGCAGGGGCGGCAGTGCCGCTGCTGCTTTGCACACCATACCTGCATGCAGCCAAGTTTGCCGGGCACCAACATATCATTCAGCGGGCAAAAATATTGGGGCTATCAACCCCCTCCTTGCGGCAAAACAGGCAGGCAAAATTACCATCACAAGGGCCGTATCGCAGTCCGGGTCGAAGGGAGATGACATGCAACTGACGGTCACTGCACAAACATGCTCACTAACTTGACATCCAAGCCACGCCACCCGGATTCATTGAAGCGGGTACAGAACTCACAGTGTGGGGTCGAACTTGAACCTGTAGGGCGTGACGGAGATTTGTGCCTGGTATTGCTTGATCGTGGCAAGGTCGCCTGCGCCGCCCTTGTCGTCCTGCAGCGGGTGTGGTTATATGGTGGTGGTTGGGTGTGTGTGTGGCTGGGTGGGTGTAAGTGTGTGTTTGTGTGGAGGGGGGAGGTGATAGGAGGCATTCTTGTGCAACGACCGCCTGCCAGGCCCCAATTCACGACACCAAGATGTGCATGTCATGAACGTCCGCACTAACAAAGAGCCATCACCCAGCCGCCTCGGCGTAGTGGCCTTATGATACATACGGAGGTCCCGGTGACGCACAAGAAACAAATTGGACGCCCCAAGGCGTCGAATCACGATGGGTCCAGCGAGTGGAGCAGCCCCTGAAGCCCGGGACCTCACACAACCGGTCCTCATGGGGCAGATCATGCGGCTGCCCTTCGCTTGGGAGCACCCTTGCAGGCCGCAGCCGACTAACCCGTAATCCTGGACCTAAATCCTAGCCCCGGGGCATGCCCCACAACAGTGTCGGGGCACTCACATGGATGAGAGCCAGGATGCGGATGAACACAATGGCCACGTCGGTGGGCACCTGCAAGCGGTTGCCATGATGGACAAATGAGGTCCAGGAAACCAAATTTTAGGGTTCAGGGTACAGCGTGTAGGGGTGAGGGTCGAGGATTTCATGTGAAATGCGATGAAACCTCATGTGAAACGAGATCCGCATGATTTCAACTGACGCATGCCATGGCCAGACTGAGGCAGATGAAGCCGGGCAGGTCCATCTATCCGAAACCAATCCAGTGGGTGCAATCCTATGGGGCTGTGCACACAACTCTCATGCTGGTTCGCACATCGTGACAAGGATGATTGGGACACTGGAGTGAGGATCTGACAACTCACATGATACGCATGACTTACATGCACGACCTGCCGGTAGGCCACACCGCCGATGATGGGGGACCCAAGGTTTGAGATGCCCTGCTTGTAGACCTGCACCGTAACAGTGTGGCACACCAGCACAGCATGTGGGCAGCACAGCACAACAACACCAGGAAAAGACTCAAGCGGGTCATCACCAGCCGAGGCGGTGGCGCTGAGGTGCGTGGCCCCAGCCCAGCAGACTGACTGAAGGGGCCGGTGGACCACTTCTAACGTGCTGGGGATGAACCCTGTACATGACAACCAACCACTATGTACGACAAGCAGCACTTGCATGTGGTGCAAACCCTAGGAGCAACAGCATAAGCATGTGGTGCAGGCCAATTGAACAGCCATTGCAGCAGGGCATAGCCAGTGATATGGGGCTGCATGTGATGTAGGTCAGCTGGCTGGCTGATGAGGGTGTGGTGTCAGGTGGCCATGGCTTACCGCATGGCTGCAAAGCATGCCAGCAAGCCAGTTTTGAGCGTTTGTGCAAAAGTGGGGTTTGGCCATGGCACACACATAAGGCAAGCATTCATGCTGTAACCCACACTACCCACAACCAAAATGTATGGTACCAACTACCAAGGCTCTTTCAGACATGGAGTCAGGGGAAGCATGCTCTGCCCCGTGTGCCTACATAGCCTACAGCATCAGAAAATGCACATGCCAAATTATACTCCAGACCGCCGGAGTGTAAGGTGACTTGTCTTCAGTGGGACTGGGAAGACCCAGAAGGCCCCCAGACAATGAAACCGTCTACCCTGCAAACCTTGGAACCAAACCCTAGGACTCACCTCGACTGGTCCTTGGGGCGTGGATGGCCCCACCAGCAGCAGCGAGAACCCCTCGGTGAGGCGCTGGCCACTGCCGAGGGTGGCAATGATGTTCTGCAACAGCATAGCACAACACACCCACAGCATGTCACAGCACAACACCGCATGGAACGTCCCTGCATGGCATGTCACAACACAGGACAGCACAGCCGCGGCACGTCAGAACGCAGCACAGTCATTAGACGCGCACGAGAAGGTGTGTGGCAGCGAACCACCACCCGAGTGCATTCAACTCCATGACTGAACAGCCGGCACCACAGTGTCATCAAAAGTGTGGTCAAACACATACAACTTTAGCAACTTCTCATTCTTAGCATCAAGGGTCATCAGTATCTGTCAGTGATGGCGCATCCTGAAGATCTCCCCACTTGGTATGTGTCGTAGATTACGATCGAGAAGAATCGGCCGTCTCGGATGGCGGGGACCTTGACCTCAAACGGACCTTGGTTCAGCTCCACACGAGAGCCAGAGTAAACTGGATCCATGGCGGTAAAACAAGCAACAAAGCAGCGATGCATGTATGGCCGGCGTGCAACTTGGCGTGCAGAGTCAACTGCGTGTGGGTACTACCCAGTGGCAGCAACTGAAGCTTGACTCACAACACGCAAATGAGGCTTTGCACCAGGCATGCCATGCAGCACAGCCGACACCCTCCAAGATATACTACCAGTACCAAACAGACCTACAAATAAACGTCTGTCAGTTACCAGGCAGACTCACCCATGGCACTGACCATGTATGCCACTCACCGGTATCGGAGTTGGGGGTGGTGCCACGGCCTGCGGGTGCAGCAAGGTTTGCCCCTTGGTTGATTGTTGGCGCCAGCGGCCATGCCTTGGCAAAGGCGCCAATGACAGCAGGGGTATACAGGAAGATGAACGATTCAACGGCATCCGCCAGCAGCCTGCACGACACAACATGGTGGCACACGACATAGTGAGGCTGTTGCATGGCCCAGCATATATCGCAGGGTCTATGCAGGAAGATGAAAGACTCCAGGGTACAACGAAGCAGGACAATAGCACGATGCATTGTGAACATCATCATAGCACAGCACCTCCCCTAGGAAGGGTGGTAACGCTGGTGATGTGCCCTCATGAGCTCAAAGCCGGACCAGCTCAAAGCCGGACCAGGGGAGTACTATTTGATACTGTGCCCTTCGGGGCTGTCAATCCCGGGCGTTGTCCCTGTCCGGGGAGGTGGTTTCATGGGGCAGCGATGGTGGTCGTCGGGGGCGCCCTCCTACCCTTCCCCGCCCTCCTAATCAAAAACACGACAGTGGGATTTGCACAGCACGCGACGGCACGGGACAGCACGCTACAGCAGGAATGTTGGCGATAGCGGGTGATGATCACCATGTGATGTGATGGGGCGGGTGGGTAGATGGCCTGCACCATCGCTGGAATGGAGAGCATTCGTGCTCACATGGCTCCCATTTGATGCATGTGCATGCGCGCTGGTGGTATGTTTTTCAGCCTCCATAGGATGACTCAACCTCTGACCTGATCTTGTAGGGCTCGGTTGTCCACTCCTCAGTGACATTGACGTGTGGTCCCAAGAAGTCACTGAGGCTGGAGTTGGGGCCGTACAGGATGGGACCGTTGCGCAGAAGGCTGGCCTGGGGTTTGGGGGGGTGGCAGGTTCAGGGGAAGGGGAGGGGGGCAGAAGGGACAAGTGGGAGAGAGCGCACGTGATGGTTATGAAACGGATGACAGATGGAGACTGAGGCGCATGAGACGGATGACAGATGCAGACTGAGGCGCATGGGGCGGGGTAGGGCCGGCACCCCATTCACACGATGGACATGAGACAGGTAGGTGCAGAGGCATGAAGCAAATGAACGCATGGGGGCTATGCAGGATGGGGCCCCTGCTCAGTAGGCTGGCCTGTGGGCATGGCATGGCATGCACGCATGCACGGCGGGATGCAAGGGCGAACACACGAGTATGGCATGAGACACGTGGACAGGGGCACAGATGGATATGGGGCCGCTGTTGTGCAGCACGCTTGCCTACATCGGGGGAAGGGTCAGAAGGACGGGACATGATGGGGCAAGCCAGTGGCTTGCAATGGTGGTGGAGACTGGAGAGGCTGGCGGAGGGTTTAGGGTTTAGGAGGGTGGGTGGCCAACACTGACATGTTGGGCATGACAGTATGCAAGCTGTGCCCTCGCGGGTGTGCATCAACGGTTGGCTCACAAATGACTTCCCTGTGAACAGTGGGTTGACACAGGGTCGCCCCATGTCCCCTCCTTTGTGGGCACTGCAGCTAGAGCCTCTCACCGCCGCCTTGCGCCGCGAGGTGAAACACGGGCGGCTGCGCACGCCCATCCTGCCGGGAGGCGCGGCGGCCCCACCTACGCTTCACCATGCGGACGACACCAAGCTCTTCCTCCGGACGTGCCTGTGGCCTGCTGGCACTGGGTGGGTGAGTATTGCAAAGCCTTCAATGCTAAGATGCAGGCCAGCAAGGCGGAAGGCGTTTGCTTGGGGTCGCACACGCCGGTGTGGGGGGCTGAGCCGGTCTCGAAGGCGGATTTCGGGCAGCCGGGTGGGGCTCCCCGCGTGGCGCTGGGCATCCCCTCTACTCCTGACTTGCAGGTGGCTGTTGACTATGTGCATCCCAAGCGCCTCCAAGTGTTGCGCTTGACAGTGCTTCGCTTGGGCATGATGTGTTTGTCAACGATGAGTTGCTTGAATGCCAAACAGGTCATGGCCAACACAGTGTCGTATCATGCTACCTTTGTGCCGCCGCCTACCCAGGTTGTGGATGAACCCTAGGATTGTTTTCCCTCGCCCCACACTCCAACTGGGGGCCTTCTTGGGTTCTAACCTCGGTGCTCTTGCTCAGAGTGTCGGAGGCCTCTCAGCCCTTGCATGGGTGTTGTGATCGGCGCGCTGCGCGCCAGTCGGCCCGACCATGCCCCGCTCACTGACTCTGCCCCTTTGCCCTTGCGTGCACTGTTGCTGGAGCCGTTGTTCTACAACCCCGCCATCTTGGCTCGTGATGGGCAGCCCGTTCCGTCTCCGGTGAGGGAGGTGCATGAGTGGCCCTTCTCGCTTAAGCAGCTGGCTGCTTGCCCCTCCTCTCTGCTGGGGCACACTGCCCTTCACAGTTTTGTCGCTGCCTTGCTGCCAGCCTTGCGCGCCGCCCTTGCTGCGGCTGTCTCATCCCCAGCTGCTTTGGAGCAACAGGATGCACTCAGGGGCCGGTGCCGTACGCTAGGCGTATGGCCTTTGCAGGCGGTGGCTTTGAGTACTTTGATGCCCTGCCATGTGGGGTGCAGCATGGGCTCGCAGGTGTGCCGGTTGGGCTAGTTGGGCTGGGGGAGGACGCCTGGCTGCCGGCATGTGTCATTGCTTTGACATGCCTGCCTGCGCGCAGGCGCACAGGGCACCCGCCTGAAGCCTCGGCTGGTACTGCCACCCCCCAAGCGGAGCAGGTGCCGTGTCCGCCGATAGAACCTCACTCGCTTGCTGGGGCCTTGGTCGGACGCCCCTGCTGTGTACCCGCCAGACTGGGTGCATGGCGGCACACGCCTCTCCATCTTTACACCACCAAAGCCGCGCGCGAGCGCATGACTGCGATGGCGGCGGGGCCGGAAGTGCAAGAACACCAGCCGGACTACGCTCCAGACTCAGCTTTGCGGCCCAGGCTCTGGTCCGACGTCACATGCCCAGCTGCCACATCCTTGCGTTCGCTGGAGCAGCGCTGGACGCAGCATGTACGCCAGCGAAGGGACTTACTTTGCACCCAACCCAGCACCTTGATCCTCAGCCGACCGCACCAACTCAGCCTTCGCAGCCCGCTGCTTCCACTCCCTACGCTGCCGTTGTCAAGGCAGGCAACCATGCTAGGAGTATGGCAGCAGC
>BDDA01000129.1:173488-189269 GCA_001662385.1 Chlamydomonas asymmetrica | reverse complement strand
TAAAGGCGGGTCAAAGCGAGCGTCATTGCGGGTCCCATTATTCCCGATAGGACACCATAATTTGGCGGGGGGGGGGTTGCAAACCAGCATTGCGGTGTTACATGGCGGGTTGCATGCAGCAAATGTGACGCTGCAGATCCACATGCAGTAAGCATCAACAGTCGCTTCAAACTTCCGTTGCATGCCGCAGCGCACCCGAAGCGCCGGCGTCAAGCAGTGCCTGCACAGCACGCGCAGACAGCTTTGGCCCACATAGCGCAGCGTGAAGCGCTGTCTCTCCAGCTTTGTTGGCGGCGTCCATGTCAGACGCGCCGGCGGCCAGAGCACTGATGGTGTCCGCATGGCCGGACCGTGCGGCACAATGCAGGGGCGTGTTGCCGTGTATGTCCTTGGCTGTTGGCAGCGCTCCGGCCTGCAGCAGCGCTTGGACCGCTGGCGTGTGCCCATGCTCAGCTGCGCAGTGCAGGGGGGTCTGGGCAAGCTCATCCCGTGCGTTGACATCAGCGCCTTTGTCCACCAGCAGCTGTATGGCAGACACACGTCCTTCCTTGGCTGCAGCGTGTAGTGGGGTCTCATCAGACACCTCTATGCCCGGCATAACAACTGCTGAGCAGCAGCCTGGTACTGCATCCAAGAGCGATGCCTGCCGCATGTGCTCAACGATTCGCCCAACAACATCCGTGTGCCCATAATCTGCGGCTACACGCAGCGCTGCAAGCCACTTGTCATGGTACCCATGGGCACCGCCTTCCTTCAGCAGCACGTCCACAATGCTCAGATTCCCTGCGCCAGCTGCGTTGTGCAGGCAACAATCGCCTACCATAGCGGCGATGCCTGGGTGGTTCGGCCCGACGGCCTTGAGCAGCTGCTGCACCAGGGGAGCGTTGGATGCGTCGCACGCCCAGTACAGGACCGCAGCGACGTCTTCGACCTCCCAAGTCAGATCGGTGGTCGCTCCCAGGCGCTCCGCCTCAGCCTCCAAGAATGCTGCTCCCCCCTCGATAAGGGCACGCACGTCGTCTGAGGTGGGCATGTGTTGCCATGCGTTCCAAAGCGGCGTGTGGACGTAGCCTGCATCCGTCTCCGGGTTGTTGGGGGTCGCATACATGACGATTGATACAGCTCTATTGCCTGCAGCGCTATGGGCGCCGCCCAACACTCCGAGGACCAAGCAGCCTTCGAACTTGCTGTGGGGACGTCCCGCCTGTCATTCACCAGTTTGCGGGACCGAGTTTGAAAAGACACAGTCTCAGGGGCGTGCAATGGTTAGCATTACGTCATGTAAATATTCGATCATTTTTGAAACGCGGATTATAACATAACCACAGTTTCCACAAGTTGAGGTGTGCACATAAGTCGTTGCACTCGTAACAGCAACGCCAACGATGTGCAGTGCGAAGTTCAATTAGCAACAAGCTACGAGTGGTGCAACGGCTGAGCCCAACACATTACAAGAGCTATGCAAAAATGACTGCATCGGCTTGCTGTTCCATAGCTGGTTGCGCAAGCCGTGACCCTTGCTTACAGTGATGCACCCTGCCATGCGGCTGGCCGGTTCAGAGCGGAAGAGTGTGATGCAGGAACCCAGCACGAGCTCTCATAGGCAGACTGTCCGATAATTGCACGCGAAATATGTGCTTTAACAGGCTGTGTTAAGGTACCTTCAGGGTTGGGGGTGTTGAAGTGACCCCTGGCCTCCCTCGGCGCAGTGCCAGGGGCACGGAGTGCTCCTGCACCCGGGCCGCTCCAACGCCTTGAATGTGCTGAATCATTCCACAAGGCTTATTATCAAGTATGCTTTTCCGTGTTCAAGCTGTCTGAACTGTCTAGCACGTCCGGCCTTTGAAGGCTAAGCCACAGATGCAAGTGTTGGCTGAATGTTGGATTGCATGGCAAGCAAATACGCAATACTGGATAGGAACAAGTTAATTTTTCAGAGATATTTAAAACATAATTTATCATGAAGCATCTGCTGTATGCTCGGCGGCCGGATTCGGACTCGAAACCATAACTGCACTGCCAGCTTCAGCATCCCATGTCGTTATGACACCTTCCAGTCATATGACCAAAAAACAATGCATGGTCCTTACAGTTTCGGATTGTCGCTCATCTCTGTCGAGTGTCAATCGCGTTGTCAACGTGCGGTGCGGTGCATGCAGCATGAGTGTCACTCCCTAACCATCAGCTCAAGGAAATCTGCGTCAACAACATTGTAGAGTTTATAACAGCTTGGAGTGTCTGCCTTGTTTACTGGCCGCTGCTGCAATACGCCAAAATTAGCCTGCATAGTTGGGCAGGCGTTCTTTTGCCTTGACAGGCTGACCGTGCAACACGAGTTTTGGTACACGGCCTTAGTAGCTTTGCAATTCGGGTTTCTGTGAGGCCAACTTCTCACGCTGCTTGAACCAGGGGGAGTGGTGGTTCCGGAACCGTGCCTCACAAAGCTTCACCAGCCTCAATGCCTGAAACTACTAATTGCAATACCAACACCTCCCTACCAAAGGCCCATCAGTCCGTTACCCTTTACAAGAGGCTCAATGATAGCCAGCTCCACGCCTCCATGGCAAGCCATGCTTGCGAAACGTGGAAAGTTCCCCTGAGTCTACAAGTGAGTCTCACCTGAGTGAGCACTGGGGAGGAAGTACCCGGATCAGGAAAAGTGCAGCCTGCTTATTGTATCACAGTACGCCCAACAAAATAAAATTCGAAACCGGAAATGTGTTTTGCTCCTCTGCACCTCACAGACTGCTAGCATAACTTGTCCGCAGCTTCCGCGCACCAATGTCCCACATGGCATCGCCGCTAGGATGCAAGGAGCCAAACCACCTATGCCACATACAGGCTGCATACTCTTTAGCACGGACTGCTCAGCCCGGTGTACGCGGCGGGCGGGCCCCACGGCTCGCCCTTCTTGCCCGCTGAAGGTCGCCTTCATTACTTGGGCCTGGGCTGCGGCTTGTTCGTGTGGGGTGCGGCTGGCTGCCTTTGCCCGCTCGTCGCTTGCGGGGTCGCGTGATGGGGCCCTGCTGATGCTAGGCTGCTGCATGCTGTTGTGTCGGTGGGGTGTGCGCGTAGGTCGCTGTCGCTGCTCGGCCTCCGCTTGTTGCTGTTGTTGACTAGGGTGTTGGCGCCGCATGCGCCCACACGCGGCAGCGCGCTCCTCCGCTTCCTCGCAGGGGGTACACGCCCGCCTGGCCTGTTGCTGTTGCTGACTTCGCGGGATGTAGGAAGCACTTTGCACATGCCGGATGGCGCCTGCCTCGCTGCCTGCTGAGCCGCATATCGGTATATCCGCATGTGCCGCTGCCGTGCGGCACGAGCATTCCAGGCAACACATGCGCTGTCGCCGATGAGGATGACGATGCCTGATGGTGCGGGCTGGCTGTTGAGTAATGATCCAGGGCGCGTGGCGTAAATGGAACGTCTCAGCCAAAAGGCAAATTAAACAGCCCCTGGCTGCTGAACGCGCTGCTGTCGGCTGCGGCGTCAGCATCTGACGCAGCGAGTATGGTGGCAGTGGCAGCGGCGTCGTACGAAACCGCCAAGGGGATATTCAGATCGTATCTGTGATCATCAAATTCAGAATTTGAATGCACTGAATGGTACAGGCTGCCGCTGCTCGTGCTGCTCCGGGCATATTCACGACGGGCAAATGAGCTGCCTCTCGTGTCAGGCACATCGCGGCCACTACTGCCACGGCCACCCGGTAAGAGGATGCCGCTGGTGCTGCTTGTGTGCATGGCATGCCTGGCAGCGCCTTCACCGCCTGCTGGCTGGCTGCTGCCAGGGGCCGGCTGCAAGGCATCCGTCGCGGTGCTTCTGCCTGAAGCAGTCACTGAAGCAGACCTGTTGAACAAGGTGGGGGCAGCAGCAGTGGGGCCCCAGCTGTGGCCAACCAGAGGCGCGCTGCTGCCTCTGCCGCCGCTGCCAGGCCCTGCCACACACATCAGCAGGCTCACTGCCGCTGCCGCCGCCACGGCTGCTGCCGCCCGCAGCAGCATGTTGCTCCAGATCCTTGACCAGAACCCGGCGGTGGTCTCAACCGCGGGCTCCTCGGCAGCAGCCTTCGCCTTGGCGGCCCGCCTTTTGGCTACGGACATTTCTTGGCCTGCGTAGCTCGCTCCCGGGCCAGCGCCTGCAGCTCGCCAATGTAGCCGTAGCAGTCAGCCAGCAGCTCGGTCTTCAGCTTGGCCCGCGGGTTGCCATCCACCTCCACCCGTGCGTCCCACACACCTCCCTTGATCGTTTTGCCCTCAAGGAATGCCTTCATTAGGGTCTTGGTGATCTTCGTCACCTCCGCCGTCTGGCTGTTGACAGCCTTATGCGCCAAGTTGATGGCAGCCAGCACGTCAGCATCAGTAACCATCGGCACAGCTTCCGCTTCAGCTTCCGCAGCTGGTGGCACCTGTGTTGAGCGGGTCATACCACACGCAGGACAGAAGCGGAGCTTAGCTGGCAAGCCAGTATCTGCTCGCATTCCAGCTCGATTGGCATTCGGCATTGCGCACAGACCATTCCAGCTGAGGCCGATGCTAGCCCTGGATGCGGATTGATAATGACAGAAATGAAGCTTAGCTGGCAAGCCAATGTTTGCCTGCGGTTGCGCTTCATCAGCATTAGGTTTTGCGCACAGAGCATTCCAGCTGAGGCCGATGCTCGCCCTGGATGAAGATTCATAACTCCCACAGACGCTCCTCGACATGACAACTTGATGCTGCACAACATCCATGCCTTGCTTGCACATGGAACACATGAACCTCTCAGCTGTGTGAGAATGCTGACTCAATTGCCTGCAATCGTCGCTCGTCAGCATGCTGGCTGGCAGGCGGTACATGTGAAGGGCCACGCCCATGCGTACCCCAATGCATGCATACAGTCAAGCAGACGCTCAAGTATGCATCCAAGCAGCACGGATGCACTAGCCCCGTACCGTGTTCTCAACATCCTGGCTGATGGGCTCCTCAGTTGCGGCCGTCTCAACAGCAGGCTCCTCTGCAGCAGCAGCCTTGGCGGCCAGCTTCTTGGCTGCGGACGCTCCCTTGGCTTGCTTGGCTCGCTCCCGGGCCAGCGCCTGCAGCTCACGTACGTAGTCGTAGCAGTCTGCCAGCAGCTCGGCCTTCCACTTGTAGCGCCGCTTGCCATCCACCTCAACGCGTGCATTCCATGCACCTCCCTTGATCGTTTTGCCGATGAGCAATGCCACCATTACGGCCATGGTGATCTTCGTCACATTCGCCGCCTGGCTGTTGACGGCCTTATGCTCCGAGTTGATGGCAGCCAGCACGTCAGCATCGGTGACCTTCGGCATGTCTGCATCCTCCGCAGCTGGCGGCACCTGTGTTGGGCGGGTCATACCACATGCAAGGACAGAAGCGGAGCTTAGCCGGCAAGCGATGCAGCAGCACGTGCAGCAGCAGATGCAGCAACAACACTTGCAACAGCAGCAGTTGCATCAGAGCAACAGATGCAACAACAGATGCAGCAGCAAATGGCACAAGCGGGTTGGCAGGCGCGCATGATTGGGATGCAGCCTGGCGTGCAACCCAGCATGCAGCCCAGCATGCAAATCGGCATGCAGCAAGGTCAACGGATGCAGCTTTCTCACGGTTGAGCTTGATCTGCATTAGGCTTTGCACTGAGGGCATTATAGCCGAGGCCGATGCTCGCCACGGATGCTCGCCCTAATTGATAACTGATAACGCTCTCACACGCTACTCAAGCAGCGGCGAGACAATGCTTTACGTTTTGTACCTTGGCGGCCAGCTTCTTGGCTGCATGCTTCTTGGCCGCGGACGCTTTCTTGGCTTGTTTAGCTCGCTGCCGGGCCAGGGCCTGTAGTTCAGCCACGTAGTCGTAGCAGTCTGCCAGCAGCTCGGCCTGACGCTTGGCGCGCCGCTTGCCATCCACCCTGATCCGTGCGTCCCATGCACCTCCCTTGATCGTTTTGCCCTTGAGGAATGCCATCATTAAGGCCATGGTAAGCTTCTTCACCTCCTCTGCCTGGCTGTTGACGGCCTTACGCTCTGACCTTATGGCAGCCAGCACGTTAGCGTCGGTAACGCCCTCCGCAGCTGGCGGCACCTGTGTTCAGCGGGCCATGCCACACGCAAAACAGAAGTGAAGCTTAGCTGGCAAGCCAATGTTTGCTCGCAGTCGAGCTTGATTTGCATTAGGCTTTGCATTGAGGGCATTCTAGCTGAGGCCTATGCTGGCCCTAGATAAGGATTGATAACGCCGGCGCACACCCCTCCAACCACAGCAAGCCGTGCACACCATTCATGCCCTGCTTGCACTTAGGGTGCATGAACGTCTTAGCTGATTAGATTGCTTGCAATCGTTGCTCATCAGCATGCTGTCAGGCAGGCAGTGCATGTAAAGGGGCCACGCCCATGCGTACACCAATGCATGCATGCATTCAAGCATGCACCAAAGCAGCATGGATGAACCAGCATGCAGACACGCACACACATCCATGTTCCACGTCTGCACACTGCTGGGCCCCACCAGAATCACGCTGCGCGGCCTCACAGGAGGATCTATGTGCAAACGCATGCCTGCAAGCCACATCAGGCTCCCCGCAAAAGGCAAATGCGCAGACCCTTACCGCCATGCCAGGCGCGGGCTGGGGCCCGTTCTGAACCGCACTGGTACGCATGAGCGCCTTCTGGGCGTCCTCGTTGCCGCTGTGCTCTGCGTGGTCCAGAGCGCTCCAGCCCTTGTTGTCGACGGTGACCACCATGGCGCCTGCCGCCCTCAGCGCGCTGACGATCTCGGCGGCGGCGCCGTGTCGGCTTGAGGCGGCTCTCATCAGCGCCGTCCTCCCCTTCTTATCCATCGCGTTGATATTAGTGGACTTCAGGATGAGCTCCTTCACAATGGCAAGCGCGTTGTCACCCTCGTCCATATCACTTGTCATGACCGTGCCGGGCGTATCAGGACTGCCCCGGAAGGTCCTTTCCAGCTTAGCACGGATGCCTTTGGTAACGTCTGCGTTCGTATCGTCAAGCTCTGAGGTCGGCTCTTGGTCGAGCCACGCTTCTGCTGGCGATAGCCCCAGTGCGCACGCCAAAGCATACATAAGTGGTGTGCTGCCGTTCTTAGCCTTCGCGTCCACTGCATGCATGCAAAGAAGTTGAATTGAGGCAACCAATCGCAGATAGAACCGGTCTCAGCATCTTGTTTGGTCCCATGCATGCAAAAGTGCCATCTTTGCATGGACAAGCGTTGTGTTGGACGTGATGAACTCCCATCGGTTTTATTTAAGGCGGATCCATTAAGCGTCTTTGCGGGTGCCTGTATCCTGACAGGACATGATAAATTGATAATACAACTGTGGAGTGGATTGTGCGCCAGCATTGTGGTGCTACATGGCGGGTCGCATGCAGCAAATATGACGCTGCAGTTCCACATGCAGGAACAGAAGAAAGCATGTGCGGTCACGGGAGCGTACAGTGGTTCAAGCACGGTATCTGTGATACGTCGCCGCACACCTGAGGCGCCGGCATTCAGCAGCATCCTCACAGTGCGCGTGCACGGCTTTGGCCCGGACAGCGCAGCGTGGAGCGCTGTCTCTCCAGCCTTGTTGGCCGCTTCCATGTCAGACTTGCCGGCGACCAGGGCGCTGATGGCGCCTGCCTGGCCAATCGATGCGGCCAAATGCAGGGGCGTGTTTCCGTGTATGTCCTTGGGTGTTGGCAGCGCTCCGGCCTGCAGCAGCGCTTGGACCGCTGATGTTCTCCCAAACATGGCTGCGCGGTGCAGTGGTGTCTGTTCATCTTCTTCGCGCCATGCGTTGACATCAGCGCCTTTGTCCAGCAGCAGCTGTATGGCAGGCACCCGCCCTGCCCGGGCCGCACAGAGCAGCGGGTGGGTCAGCGCGTGCCTTGCTGGCTTGTGGTCGACAGGCATGCCTGCCTCCAGAAGAACCCTCATGATGCCGATATGGCCGCAGTACGATGCGATGTCGAGTGCCACGTTCCACCAATCTGCGCACTCCTTATCAGGCACCTCCTCGCCCGGCGTGACAACGGCTGCGCACCCTCCTGGCCCTGCTGCCAACGACAACTCCTGCAGCAGACGCTTGAAAACATCCGTGTGCCCACACCATGCGGCTATGTGCAGCGCTGTACGCTCATTTTGGTCATGATACCCGTGGGCTCCGCCGTCTTTAAGCAGCACGTCCACAATGCTCAAATTTCCTGCGCCAGCTGCATTGCACAGGCAAAAGCCTACCGCAACGGCGATGCTCTGGTGGTCCGGCCCGACTGCCCTGAGCAGCTGCTGCACGAGGGGTGTGTTAGATGCGCCGCATGCCCAATACAGGACCATAGCTATGTCTTTGACCTCCCAAGGCAGTTCCGTGGTCACGCCCAGGCGTTTCGCCTCAGCCTCCGAGAACGCTGCTCCCCCCTCGATAAGGGCACGCACGTCGTCCGAGGTGGGCATGTGTCGCCATGCGCTCCAAAGCGGCGTGTGAACGTAGCCTGCATGCGTCTCCGGGGTGTTGGGGGACGCATACGTAACGATTGATACAGCTCTGTTGCCTGCAGCGCTGCGGCTAGAGCCCAACACTCCGAGGACCAAGCAGCCTCCGCACTTGCTGTGGGCATGTCCTGCCTGTCGTTCACCAGTTCGCAGGACCGAATTTGGAGAGACACGAGCAGGTGCATGCGATGCTTACCACTGAATTTTGTGAACAGTCAACACATTTTCAACCGCAGGTTATGAGACGAACTTCTTTTCCACAAATTCATGTATGCATAAATTGTGCACCTGTGACAGCAACGTAAATGACGTGCGTTGCGTTGCATCCGTTGCGTACTTGCGTTGCAACGTTCAATCAGCAACAAACTACGGGTGGTGCAACGGCTAAGCCCAACATACTACAAGCGCTATGTGCAACATCCTGCATCGGCTTGCTGTTTCATAGCTGTCCGTGCAAGCTGTGACCGTTGCATGGTACGCGCCCTGCAATGCGTGCTAGCCGCTTCAGAGCGGAAGAGTGTGACGATGCAGAAGCCCAGCAAGAGCTCTCACATGCAGACTGCTCCAAACATTGCACGCAATCACATGTCCTTGAGCAGGCTGGGTTCAGGTACCTTCAGGATTGGAGGTGTTGAAGTGACCCCTGGTCTCCCTCGGCGCAGTGCCAGGGGCACGGAGTGCACCCGAGCCGCTCCAACACCTTGAAAATGCTGAATCATTCCGGCAGGCTTATTTATCAAGTATGGTTTGCGGTGTTCAAGCTGTTTGACCTGTCTAGCATGTCCCGGCCTTTGAAGGCCACTCCACAGGCGACGCAAGTGCTGGCTGAATGTTGTCTTGGTCAATACGCAATATTGGATGGGCACAAGTTCATTCTTTAGCGATGTTTAAAACATGATTTATTATGAAGAAGCATCTGCTGTATGCGCGGAGGCCGGATTCGGACTCGAAACCATAAGTACGCTGCTCGCTTCAGCATCCCATGACGAACACCTTCCTCTCTTCCAGTGGTTTTAAAACAACCACTGCTTGTCCCTTACAATTTCCAGTCATATGGAAACAATCCCTGCATGGCCCTTGAAAGGGACAATATAAATGTATTGTCCCGCATCTGTGTCGAGGGGCGTTGGCAACGTGCGGTGTGGTGCATGCAGCAGCAGTGTCACTCCCGAACCACCAGCTCAAGGAAATCTACTTGAACAACTGTAATAGTATAGAGCTTATAACAGCTTGGAGAGTCCGCCCTGTTTCCTGGCCGCTGCTGCAACACGCCGACATGAGCCTGCATAACTGGGCAGGCGTTCTTGTTGTGCCTTGACAGGCTGACCATGCAACATCAGTTTTTACACACGGCCTTGTCAGGTTGCAAGTCGGGTTTCCGTGAGGCCAACTTTTCAGGCTGCAGTTCACGGGCAGTGTTCCGAAACCATGCCTGAATGCCTCAACTGCTTGAAAGCATGGAGTGCATTACCAACAACACCCTACCAAAGTCATATCAGTCCGTTAAACTTAAGAAGAGGCTCGATGCATAGCCTGCTTCGCGCCTCCATGGCAAGTGCAAGCTTGCGCAACGTGGGAAGTTCCCCTGACAGTGCGGAACAGTCGAACAGACGACATACAAATGACGGCGGTGGCTTTACACAGTGGTGGTGGTGGTGTAGAGGTGCAAGGGTGCGGTGCCGCAGTGAAGTCTGGAGGCATCCACCAGTGTGTCTGTACACCGGCATGCATTGTCGCCCAGCACCGCAAAGCACACAATGTTGCCCAGTACCAATAAGCACACATTGTTGCCCAGAAGCACTAAGCACATTTTAATTGTTGCTCCACATTTCAGACCACCAGTACACAGGCACCGATATGTCACGCCCGTGGTATGGTCCATGTGGGCAGCAGGAACGGTGTGCGGCGTGCGACTGTACACAGGTCAACCAAGCAGGTCACCAAGCAGGTCAACCAAGCTGCTGCATATTGCATGCCCGCAACAGCCCCAGCTTTGCAGAAGCAGCCTTGTTCGTTGTCACGCGTTGCGCCGCGGCGGTGCCTAGCGGCCGTGCGCCCCCGACATACGCCTGCGCATGGTATAGCAGGCGGCGCCGGCGACAAGTAAAGGATTTGGGAAGGCACAGACGTGCACACCGGCCTGCTCCCCCCCTGTTGAGCCACAAAAGCATGTTGACACTGCACGTGCTCTGCTGCACATGCGTGCCCCTCCACAAGGTCAACCGAGGATGTTAACACACCAAGCTGTGCCAGATACTATGCCTGGCAGACTGCATATCCCTCCCCACACCCAAAACAACACTGCCACACAGTTGAAGCAACCACAACCAAGCGAGCAGGATCATATTATGTGTCATTCTTGTCCATCCCAGCCGCATGGCGCACAGCGTGTCATGTTCATATAATCTACGGCCATACATACGGTAAACACGTTGCGTTGAGCGGTCGATCCCCGCAAAAACAGTCTGATAGCGGGTGCATCACATGGCGAGATGCACAGGCATCCATCTGCTCAAGGAGAGCCCCTCTTACTTTGACACCCGCACCGAGACCTGCGCCGCTCGTAGCTCCAAGCCGGAGAGCGCCTGCTGCCCGCCCTCCTTCGCGACTGCTTCCGCGGCCTGCCCGGCAGCTTTCCCCTTTCCCTTGCCAGACCCCTTGGGCCGTCCAGGCTTTCGCTTGGCCGGCATGTCGCTGGCAGCGGCGGCGGCGGCGGCAGCGGTGCTGCCGGGTGGAGATAGGGCCGGGAGCAGGCCCTGATTCAGGCCAGAAAACCGCGGGATGTCGACGACGCCGGCGCCGTCCTCGGCATCGTCATCGTCGCCGGCATCGTTTCCGGCGGCGGCGGCGGCAACGCCGGCACCCGTGGCGGCAACGGCGGTGAGGAAACTGGGGCCGGTAGCGGCAGGGCTGCCGGGCGCAGCTCTGTTGGCTCTGCCGGGCGTTAAGCTGCCGAACAGATTCCTTATGGTCTACACCAACAGCGCATCAGCCAGCATGAGCACCTCAGCTCTGGACTCAAAATGCGGTGTGGGCGTTCACATGGCTTCACCTCGCAACATTTGACATGCATTGTGTGTCACACGCAAGCCGCTCAAGTGCAGCCATGCACCCACCACCGTATGTGAACAGCCAAGTCAGCGTGCCCCCAGGCACCATGTACGATACAGCATGCCCCATTCCAAGGGCATGGCGTGTGTCAGAATGTGCACTGTCACAACTGCCCTGAAGCTTGCATGGGCTCTCTCACGAGTTGCATGCTTCCACTTGTGTCCTCAAACGCAACACAAATAGCCGCTACACTGTGGCACGACACGGAACTCGCTGTGCACAGCAGGCAAGCGAATGCACCGTGCTAAAATCAAACCAGCACGGGTGGCTCTTGGAAAGGCGATGCAAGGCCACGTACAATAACGTACATGCTTGCTAGCCGAGGCCGACACTCCCCTTGAGATGAGGACACCGTACCATGCCGACGGTGACGTCATCTAGACGGGAGTGTCGGCCTCGGCTAGAGCAAGCTCCAAGTGTAAAAACAATGAAAATGTCATGCTTACCTGTGGCAGGCCTGACAGCAACGACACGACGCCGGGCAGCAGGCCGCGTGAGGGCGGTGCCTCCCCGCCGCTGCCGCCCTGCTGCCGCTGCTGCTCCGGATGCTCGTTGGACCCCTGCAAGCCCGCCGCCGCCGCGTGCTCCTCCTCCTCCCCCTCCTCCCCCCCCTGGACTCCGCCTTGCTTCGCCTCAGCCGCTGCTGCTGCTGCTGTTGCTGCGCGTTTGCCAGGCGTCGCCCCTGCGCCGTTGGCCTTGGCGGGCCGGCCGCGCTTCCCAGCCAGCTTCTGCTTCTCTTTCCTGACCTCTGCCAGCGCAGCGTCCGCAGCCGCTGCAGCTGTGGTACGGTGCAGGGCTCTAGATCTCTCCAGGGAGGGGCCTGCACCATTTGCTGTGGCTCCCTGCGCGTGCGCACTGCCGCCCGCGGCAGCGCCATCCGCAGCGGTCTCGCCCTCAACGTGGCCGGCGTCGCCGGCCGTGCTGCGGCGTTGCCGCTTGCGGGGGGGCTCACGGGGCGCTGCTGCAGCTGCAGGTGCGGCGGCGACACACGGCAAAGGCGCTGCGCCGGCCGGCAGCGGCGGCATCAACTGCGTGGTACAGAACAACAACACCAAAAGACGATTGCTCAACCTGGCTCAACAGGAGTGCTGCGTAGAGCACACCACAGTGGTGGAGCAAGGTGAGTTTGGCAGAGACAGCTTCAACCCTGCTGTACGTATGTGCTGTCCAAGGCGAACGCCTTGCCTTTCAACACGCTTCCTGCGCGTGCTCACCTGCGCACACTCGTCAGGGCCGGGCGGGGTCTCCCCCCAATGCATGTGTGTGAGCGGCAGCATGACGTCCCCATATTCGTACTCCTTCCGACCCGCAGGCCGGTAGTCGTACCGCACCTGCAGTACAGTTTGGCAGTACACAGCACAGCCCAGGGTACGTAGTACAGCCTTAATGTCAAGGGTGTGTCGCTCCCTAGCGCATACCCTATTTGGTTCGTTGGGTGAGCGGTACAAGCACATGAGCTCAGTGTTGGGACTTGCATGCGTCCACGAAGCATGGATGCATGCACGCATTGTTTGCCAACACGAATGCAACATGGCTGGCAGCTGCTCACAAACGCAGGCACTCTTCTGAACGCATCGCGCATGTCGGTCGGGTGTATGCATGTGAGCATATGTCCTACAGCGGCAGCACATGATGCTTGCGGCTTGCCCTCAAAGGGCCGCCGGGTCATGCAGCAGTGCCCACGGTGTGATTCAACGCCACTCAAGCCCTGTGCGTGCGTGTGGATGTGACACGGGCTGCGCTGAGTTGAATGTGGCTGTCCATCAGCCGAAGCACGGACCCACCCACCCAATCCACCCTCGCCCCAAGCCAAGCCAACCCTCAACCCAACCCACTGTAAACCAACCCGATGGAAATGCAAACCAATGGATTACATGCAAATCACCCTTCAATTCAGGCATGTCCGCTGCACGTAGGGACATTAACATGTCCTCCAGCCACAAAGCTCACCACGTCACATGGGCGACATGACCCACACCGCACCGCGCCCTGGCCGCACCGCGCCTCACAACTCACAACTTCTGCCTTGTTCTGCCGCACAGAAACATGCCCAACTACGCCCGCGTCTGAACCGAAATGCTTCACAACACCACAATCGTGCTCTGCCCCCCAAAGCATCCAGGAGATGCGGAGAGACCCCCTGGAGAGCACTCACGCGCTCGCTCCCGCCACGAGTGGGCGGAATGCCGCACACACGCACCTGGAGCGTGCAGGAGTCCTTGTCAAAGCCCGACACCGTGCCGCTGAACCACACGCCCCGCGGCTTGGGCGGGCGGCCGCTGCGCCTCCTGGCGGCTGCCGCCGGCAGGCGATGCTGCTGGCTGAGGCGCGCCGCCACC
This sequence comes from Chlamydomonas asymmetrica, assembly GCA_001662385.1. Classification (NCBI taxonomy): domain Eukaryota; kingdom Viridiplantae; phylum Chlorophyta; class Chlorophyceae; order Chlamydomonadales; family Chlamydomonadaceae; genus Chlamydomonas; species Chlamydomonas asymmetrica. The sequence continues at coordinate 175,335 of BDDA01000129.1, read as the reverse complement.
GCCTCCAGATCCGCCGGCCACCAGTGCTTGCCGCTGCAGCAGGTACAGCGAAGGGGGCGAAGGAGACATACATCTGGGCATACATGGTTAAAGGACTCGCCAGTTGTCCATTGTACAATTTTCTATTGCATGGTCAGGAGGATGCAATAAAAGGGCGAGTGCAAGACGCAAGTTCCGCAGCGGGTGGTTGGTTGTGGTGGTTGCGGGCGTGGCGGTTGTGGTTGCCACACCAGTGGCTCAGCTGCGCCTCGTCAGCAGCAAGCACGTGCAATCATGCACACAGGGCGCGGGGAGCGGCATTCAGGAAAGTCCAGGGAGGCGTGCAAACGGCTTCGACAGAGCAACGAGGATGCCTGGATGATGCTGCCTGTGTGTGGAACTGGAGTGGGGTGTGGGGCACGCTGGCCTACGTGGTAGGGTGCATTTTTAACGCAGGCGTGTGTCAGGAAGAGCGCCCGTGGGGCCATGTAGTGTGATTCCCGCAGGCGTGTGGCATGCGGATGCGCATGCAGCGGCGGCGTTCAGGACTCACGCAGGCGTGGCGGTCTGGTCGCCGTGAGGCTGGTCCCGCCACAACACACACACGCGCCGGCCCACGCAGCCCTGCAGGCATTCAGCAGACACGGACCAAGAGCGATGCGCGCTCACTCACACCAGCCCGGGCATCAGGTGTTGCGTATGGGGAGGGTTGCCACGCAGACAGCACGGATGACGTGGACGGATAGCACACGACACAAAAGACAAAACATCACTGAAGCAGCACCGACACAGCCATACAGCTTTGGCAGCCACCAACACGCTAGCGCACCATGAAAACATGCAGCCCATTACATTGCAACAGTGCTGAAGCAACGTGCTTGGCGCGATGGAGCACATGCCCTCTGCCCGCGCAGATCATGCCCTCTATGCTGTGTGATCGCGGTTTGCATGCCTGCACCAAGGGGTGCAGCTGCACTGGGTGGGTAGCCCACCAGTGAGCGGCAGCAGCGCCAGCGCCGGTGCAGTACCTGCAGGTCGTACCGCTCCGCAACCTGGCTGCAGTACGTGATGAGCGGTACGGGCTGCGGCAAGGGCGTTTGCCCCACGCACGTCACCTTCACCTCACGCATGAGGTAGCGGGCCTCCTCCTTAGCAGACCTGCGCCCACACAAACAAGCATGCAATGCAAGCGCAGCATACGACAATGTCAAGGGCCGGTGCGCGACAGCTGCAGCATCACTTTCCACTGCTCACGCGCTTCGCCATGAAGCAAGGAAGGCGCATGGACGCGTCGCGAGCGCGATCCTGGCATGGCACATACCGTACGTAAACCATGCACCATGAAGCGTACATGCTGATGCACCCATCGCTTGCATGTACATCGAAGAAACTTAGCGATGCAGCTGGCTGGGCGTGTCAGCCACCCAGCTGCAGCCCCCGTGGCGGCATTTTCAACCGAGTCGATTTGGGCGACAACATGACTCGCGCGACTGGTCTAGGGAAAGGTGGCCTCTCCTTGCTTGGCAGCAAGCGCTGGAATACGCACCTGCCTGCAGGTGCCTTAAGGCAAGTATCGAGAGCCCATATGGATAGCGAGGCGGCTGACTCTCCCTCATCCTCTTGCGCCGCGGCTGGCGCCTGCTGCTGGGCTTGATGCGTCAGTGGCGCGACGTTGATCGCGTTGGGTGACCATTCGTGACCTACAAGCAGCGTGTGTGCAGGCATAGAGGTCCCAAAAATAATGACCTGTGGCACCACCGGTGCCGTGAGCGTTGTGCTTGGGCCGTACGCAGCAGTGTCATCAGCATGTCACAAAATGGCAGTCGTCGAGTCGAAACCAGGCAAGCACCATCGCCAGTCGGGCCGTT